>JAGFNQ010004601.1:331926-418248 GCA_024364735.1 Boesenbergia rotunda
GAAAAAAAAAAGGGGATGATAAGATTTCCTTCATGTGATATTTTGTGAGTTATGCACCATGCAGAAAAATCCAAATTTCCTTCATGTGATATTTTGTGAGTTATGCACCATGCAGAAAAATCCAAATTTTATTGAAAATAGGAAGAATTCATCAAATACCATTCTGTGTGAGTATTGCTAGATGATAAGTGTCGATCATTTAATAAGATATATATCAAGACAGTCATCTAATGATGACTTTGTAATTTTAGCTGGCTTTTATGTGTTATTGTCGAGAAGTTACCGCACGCGGTTAACCTACCTACATAAACAAATATGAAAAATGGTCCATAGTTTGAGAATCAATTTCCAAATGGGAGGTTGCTACTGGAGCCTAATTAATGCATCATGCAGGAGTTTGGGCATCAATAAGGATTGATTGTGATGAGACGTAATTGTTGCAAGTGGACTGGTGGATATAATGAAATCCTATATTGTGATATATAGCTTTCTAGGCGATACTGTTGGTGTTGATAATGGAGTTGATGGATAATGGATGGATTGTATTATAGATTTGGTACCAGTTATTCTGGTTTTGTATAAAGATAGCAAGTTGACGATAGAGACTATAAGTTATAACTGTGGTAGAAGTTTATATGGTACATTACAGCAGAAGTGTTGTTCGTGATTTTCTAACTGGGAAAATATTTTATATGAGAATAAAATACTGTGTTATTAGAATGTTGTGTGTTGGATAAGAAATTAATGTAGTAGTCAGAAGTAGACTAATTTAAGATAGTAGCTTATTTTTGGTGTTGTAAGTAGAGTGAGATAACGAGAACGTGAGAGAGGAGTTAGAAGTTTTGCATCGAAGTAGTTGTTGATGAGAGACTCTCTTTAAGTGTACTGTTAGTCTTGTAAAAGTGTGTATGAGTAGCTGCGGTTACGTGGGAAGAGTTAGAAGGTGAGTGTTACTATATAGGTGCTTTGACGGTGATGTGACGTAGTAAGAGTTAAAGTTTTGTTCATGACACAGTATGTGAGCGGGTAACGAGAGTCTAACATTTGGTCTTTAGTATGTGATAGTGTTTTTATTTGATATGGAGACACAGGATTGCTATGATGAGAAATACAGTTGTAGTATGATTTGTGATATAAAGTGATAAGGAAGTTTGTTATTTTGGAGTGTTTTCACTAGGTTTGTTGTGGTGATCATGGGTTGATGCGAACATAATTCTTGGAAGAATTGAGTTTAGTTAATCATATTTAGAATTAGGAGTTTAACCTAATTATGATGATTAGGTTAGGAAGTAACACGTTGTTACTTACAATTTACTCAGGTAGGTGGTATGATTAGGATTTATTTTAGTTATTAGTTATGTGTAGATCAGCTGTGCCTAGCATATTAATCTACAGTTTACTAGCCTCAGCCGATGGTCGAAGCTACAAGTTATCAGACTCAGCAGATGGTGGGAGCTCCAGCACCTCAGACTATGCATCTAGTGGCAATTCAGATGATTTGGCCACTGCCTCTTCAGTCGATGCCACCATCAGTTCCAGAGATGGACCGGGTTTACACTGTCACCAGAGAGAAGACACCGCAGGTAGATGGATTGATTTTCCGAGATATTAAAGAGCTATAGGGTATCTACGTGTAGGTCACTGCTTGTAACTGGGTAGCTACTGTTAGCGGGATGTTGAACATTTCCCAATATGATAGATAATGCATTTGACTCACAATCAGGGTTAAGGTTGGTTGACAGCACTATTCTGATGAGGAAGCTACTTGGGAGCTCGAGGATACGATCAGAGCTCGCTATCCTTATCTATTTACTTGAGGTGCGTATGGTTAGCTGTTCATTCCGTATTCATATTATAGTTGGGTTGTTGATTTCTTTTGTTGTTGACCAGTACCCGTTGCGGTTTATGGTTTATGGTTGTGGACTAGTCTGGGTTGTGGATTTCTCTGGTTGTTGACTAGTATTTGTTGTGGTTCACTAGCTAAATTTGGGGACCAAATTTTTGTTAGTAGGGGAGAATGTTAAATACCAGATTTTTTTTTAATATGGGTTGAAACGGCAGTGGCCTAGTTGCAATTTTCCAAAACTATTGGGTTTATTTGCAAAAATGCTAATAAACTTAATAAAAGCCCCAAGGTCCTCTCTTTAACCTATTTCTCATTTTTCTCACGCCGGTTTCCCCTGACCGCCTCAGCCTCGACGCAGCAGCGAGCGGTTCCTCGCCGTCGCCGCCGCAAGCCCCACCCTTTTCTTCTTCTTATTCTTCTTCTCCTTCTCGTTTCTCTCCTCCTTCGAGGGATCCGGCGCCCACTTAGCCGCGCCGTATTCACGTGGAACCCTAGCCGACGCCGGTCCTCTTCGCCTTACCGATCCGGAACAAGGCCTAGTCGATCAAGTTGACGCCTTCTTCCACTACGATCTGCCCCAAGGTTGACCAAATGTGCCTAAGCCCAACAACTCCTCACGGTTTTCTCCTTCTTCCATCTTCTGCTATGATTTCGCCGAGACCTAAATAGGGCAACGTCGGCCATCACTCAGGTGAGATTTAATTTCTTAATTGATGTGCATGGATGAATCGAATTCTGGAATTGATTGGATCTAGGAGGATGGTTGGTAATTTGATTTGATACTTACTGAGTTTTGGGTTTTAGGGATTTTGTTTGGCACAACATAGCATTGTCGTGAGCCATATGTGGGAATTGGGAAGTAATGGGTTGTGTCAGCTGTGAAATTGATTTGGTACTGGTTCTGGGTGTTGAATCTGACATGGAGTTTCTGTTCTGCTCTGTTCTTGATCTGTCGTGAGTTTCCTTTGAGCATGGTGCTATTTTGGGTTGAGTTTAGTTCTGTCTTACATGATTTAGAATTGGTAAAAGATGTGTATTGGATCCGTGATGTAGTGGAGTAAGAAGGGATTCATTATTGTTTAGGTTTAAATAAATGGATGTTGTAATTAGAATTTAAACCTAATTAAGAAGGAACTCATTGTTGGTTATGAGTTGATTAAATAAGTGTTATAGTTAGAATTTATTCTAACCGTGTTTGATTATTTATTTAGCTAATTTATTTAATTGTATAAATAGCTTAATTCTAATTATTTAACAGGACCTTGAGTTGGACTCGTTTCGATTGATCGTGGAAGGTCCTCGTTTACGAAATTCTCTTCAATAAAAGGCGGGTATTTCTCCTTTGTACTCGAGTAGTTTCGTTTACCTTAAAGCATGGCTAGATTATGTCTGATAGGTTGCTTGACCTTGTTCTTTGTCGTTATTTAAATATCGCCGTTGAGACTTACTCTTCGTTGATCTTCGAGTATTCCAAGTTCGTTTCTGTACAGTCCACTATTGGTTTTCTATTCTGTAACGTGCTGTTTGTACGCGAGCACTTAGAAGTCCATTAAACACAGATAGGTTTAATTGGCATTAGAAATACCCTACCTAGTAGTGTAGGTGCATAATCGTTGGTTTTCGGTTTCTGGTTGGTTGTATCGATGCATGTTTTACTTGTTGGATTTTTATTGCATCGCTGTTTCTCCGGTTGTTCGTGCATCGTATATCATGCACCATACTTGCACGTTGCATACTAACGACTGTTGGCTTACATTTGGTTAAGCTGTCGTTAGTCATATTGTTGCTCGATTCACTCAACCACATGTTGTCATGTAGTGGTTAGAGTGCGAGTGTTTGTCCTGTCATGCCAGACAGTGACACCCTCACCGTTGTTTTAGAGGGATGAGCCGTTGGTGGCTCACCCTCACTGTTGTTTATATTTTTTGAGGGATATTGTGTGATAGCTCCCCCCCGATGTACCGTGGGTTCGGAGTGTAGATTTCCTAGCATCCTGTCCACTCAACCACGCCTTATGTGGTATTATTGTTGTTGTTGGTTATTGTTGTTGGAGTGGTACAGTTGTCACAGCCCTACCCACTCGGTCACACAGATGGGATGTGTTGACGGCTTGACTGGCGTCAGGGGTGACACATGTCATTGCATCATGTGCATACGTATTTTTTTTGTGCATTTGCTTGTGTTTGATGCACTTATATGAGCTATGATTGTTGCATATGTTTGACATGCATGTCTATCTTGATATTATTGTTGTTGAGTTGTTCTATACCTGCTTAGTCGTTATTCGATTTTATACCATGTCGTATTATATTGGCTATGCATGATTAGGTAAATCTGATATTTCTTATGGACTGTACCTTTTGATTCTCTACTTCGTTATCTTATTTATGTCATGCTTATTTGTCTACTCATATACCCGCAGAGTCCACCCGGACTCACCACCCCTGCTTTCCTTTTTGTTGTTTCAGATAGCAGGTAGTGGTATTGCTTGGAGCCAGGAGATGATCCAGTTGCCAGTCCCTCAGTCCTTCAGTTTCATCGGGTGATTTTGGTTTGGTTTGTTTTAGTGTCTGATTTATTTCCGCAGTTAGTTTCCTTTGTCAAGTATCGGTTTGGATTTTGTCGTTATTACTGGTATGTAGATTTTCTTTATGTTAATGATGGCTGAGCCATCCATTTATTTTGTTTCAATATAAACTGCGTGAATGCGTCTTTTATATATACTATTGTGATGCCAGCCGCTTGTGGCTGAGCTATTGGTGGTGAGATATTATGTATAATTACCCCATATTGTCCGCCGTACAGGGGAGATGTTGCCCGATTTTCGAGGAAGCATGTACCTCTGGGGGCGTGACAGAGGCTTCTATGAATCAAATTTCGTAACAAAAGTGAACTTGATACATATCTTACAAGCTTCTGCACAAAGAATAATAGCAAACACACAAAAAAAAACAGATTTTTAGCTCACAGATATTTCAAAGAAAATAACAATAATAACAATTCCTCCACAAATCTTAGAAGCTAAGAGCACGCCCACATTAAAGATGCCCTGTAAAATCTAGTAAGAGTCGATTTTCCAAACCGCAATCTCTTCCATCTGCTTTTCGACAAGTATGGATGCAGACCCAAGATGTGCTCCGGCATGAAGTCGTGCCGTGTCAATATACCGACCACCGGTGCCCTCTACATTCACAATTTCACAAATTATTTCATCAACAAGGAATCGAGATGATAGAAGAATAACATGAGGTTGAGTTTCTTACATTGGAGGACTTGGGAACGACCAACAGATGCCTCAGGCCGACTTCCCGGAATAGGATGAGAGCCTTTGCGAGTGACATTGTCTCAACGACGGTGTAAGGCGAAGTGTTTGTAAATGGATGCAAATCGATGAACATCTCCATCTCTTCGGCAGTGAGATCTATATCCTCAATGCGATCGTGTTTCCCTGATCCACGCTTTGCAAAGTCATCGGCCATAAATTTCTTCGAAGCATCAGAGCCAGCGAGTGAACATGTCAGCTGAAATTGCTTCTTCCTCAACAAACTTAGGAGATGCGCGTGGAGGATCAAACCAAACAACACAGGAGAGGAAGAAAATGGTGGTTCATCTATCACAGGGAATGCATGATGGTCAGTCGTCTTCAATATATGAACTATGTAGCTGACCTTTTCGACACCGTTAAAGGTTCGTAGAGGACCTGTAACAACATCGCTTACTGTGAGCTGCCTCATGTATGGTTCAACATGGTCTTTCAGATAAGGAAGGCACTTCAAATTCAGAATCAGATCGTAGATGTTAGGATTGAAAGAGTCGGCAACCGTTTTCGATATCAAGAGCACCAACATAACCAGGGGGAGCAACAAGAGGTTGTTGGTTAGCTCGAGTATAATGACGCACACAGACACGGTCATCCTCATTGTTCCACCGAGAAAAGAAGCAGCACCAAGGACCGCATAGAGACCATGATCTAGAGTCGTGTTTGCGCCCATTAGCATTCCCGTGACCCGCCCGTAGGCAGCACCGGTCAACATAATAGGCACAAAGAGGCCAAAAGGTGCAGCTACACCGTAACTTATGATGCCAAGAACATACGAGGCTACAAAGGACACCATGATGGACGACTTATGAAAAACATCATTCGTGCCACCGCTGAAAAGTTTTCTGATTGTATTATCATTGGTGTTGAAGAACAAGCTGGCTAGATCGTTGTACTGATTCGGAGGGCACTGGAAGTTATGATAACCACCGGAGTGGCCTATAACGGGACAGTCATCCTTTTCACAAGGCCTACAAGGTGCTAACCATGGTAACCCGAACAAACAACATGATGTAAATATCGATACGATAGCTGCAAGAAGCAATTTATAGGCTGGTCCTTTCCTGGTAAAACAAAAGATTTCAATAACATATGCAAGTAAATAACCGATGCAAAATTGCCATCCTAAACATTCGAAAAGAAGAGGGAAACGAGTAAGTAGTGCGTACTGGTTGATTAGGCTGAATATTTGAAGGACCTTCAGCATAAGAAAGTTGTATAGACTTCCCAAGATTCCCCCAATCACTCCGAGAAGGATCACCGGGGGTAAGTCCGCTAGATGATAGGTAATGTTATCAGCGGTAACATCATACATTATGAGCCCACCCTTACCAAATAAACCGCAACTTCCTCTTTCGCAAACATCGATCAGAGTACGGAGTGTGACCGCAACTACAGCAGTTGCGAAGAAAGCTCTCCATATTAAGGCACCTCTCCACCTGTGACATGAAATGAATATCTGAATTAGGGGGAGACTCGGAATACTATCATCCATTGAGACAAAAGAAAATAGCATCTCAGCGAAATGGCCTCCTTTCGCTATCTGCAAGCAAAAAGGTCTTTTGATCAAACAAGATAAAATTTCTATTACCGTTGAGAATGAAACCTAGTTGATTGGCCTAAATGGATAAAAATGCCTAATCGTGAGCAATATTCAAAAGCTTTAACCAGCGATTCTTCGTTCTTTACAAAACAAATGAAGTCAATATAGCATGTAGCATTACCATGATGACAACGATTCGAGTGCGAAAAGAACTCCGCCAACCGGAGCACGAAAAGCAGCAGCAATGCCAGCAGCCGCACCACAGGTGACAAGGTCACGCCGATCTCTATCATTTTTGAAGTAGCGTAGCCATCTCCATGTCATGCCATACTTCCGCGACCCACCCTGTCCAACTATTGCGCCGATGCACGCGCCAATATGAACCATTGGGCCTGCCTTGCCCACATGGAGAGAGGATGACACAGCTGCAATCAAACCTACAATCTACAATTCAACTCATGAAAAATGACACAGCTGCAATCAAACCTACAATCTATAATTCAACTCATGAGAAACACTCGAGTTAAAAGATACGAATGTTAGATCATGGAAGTTCAATAAAGAGAGCTAAAAGTCAATAAAAGTTGAAGAGGTTAGATATAGACATTGATGAACTAACCAAGTTTCAGATAAACACTAGTTTTAGCATCGAAACATCTTGCCGTTACTTCTAACTTCGATATATCTTCTATTGTCATTGACTATTGATGAGAGGATCCATCTTAAGCAAATTCAATTCATCGAAGTGCAAATCTAGCTAACTTTAATATGAACATGATCTACACAGATCATGGATGAAGCTAAAAGGAATAAGAGCTATGAAATTTATGCGTATCCTTGATCATACTTTCCATGAGAATGAGCATCAAATTTGAGGAAATCACTGATAACAGTTTCAATTCAAAGAAAAAGAGAAGAGAAATCGAATCTCCCACAAGAAGATTGTCAGCGTGTTCATCAAAATCTCACCTTTACTGCAAGGGTGCGCAGTGAGAAGATATCAGGAGCATCGACGCCATTCAAGTAAGCTTTCACCTCTGGAATCCCTGAACCGCCGGCGGCAGTCGAAGCAAACGCCGTAATCGCAGTCGCAAAGATCAACAATGCCAGATTGGAACCGGCAAAAACCCCAAACGCAGTCCAATACCTTGAGACAACCACCGTCGGCAAATTAGCTTGAAGAGAAGGGCCGATCTAAGACGGTGGATCAGATAGGGGGAGATCTCGACTGTGGCTTACTTATCGGCGAGCATCAAGTCGGAAACGGTAACGAACTTGAGGCCGGCGACGTTCTCCACGGAGAGGTTGTTGAAGAAGCCAATAGCGCCGGAGACGAGGCCGATGAAGAGGCAGAAGGTCCATTTGAGGAATACGTACCGAAGTCTAGCCGACCGGCCTCGGCTCCTCCAGTCCTGGTTGAAGAGCTCGTTCTCGACCAACCTAAAACGCCCCCAAAATCAAAACAGCAAAACTGACAAAAGATTCAGATTAGCGAAAAAAGAGATAGGATCGTCACTCGTAATCGAGGCTCTCTATAGGGCAGAGATTGGAGCCGACGATGGCAACTTGGGAGGTGTTGTTGGGGGCGTGGTGGCGGAGATTGAGGGAACGGTGCTCCAAAAGTGGCTCCTTTAGGGTTCCTATCAGCTCATCTTCCTCCACCTCCTCCTCCGGCGACGAAGAAGCACCAGGCAGCTCTCCTTCCGAGGCGTCCGCCATTGGAGAGAGAAGAGAAGGGGACGAGGAGGAAGTGAGAGGGAAGAAGAAGGAAGATGAAATAAAGTTGAAGATGATGGATGTTCACTCCATCACAGCCGTCCATTCAGTGCCCCACAAACCCAAGATGATGATGGATTCCATCCAATGTCAATTTTGAATGTTCTTCTAACTATTTTTTTTTAAAAAAATAAAATTTTATTTTATTTTATTTTTTTCCAAATATTTCGAAGTTATCATCATGACTCATACACATCCAATATAGTGTTGTAGTTAATACAACGTTATAATTACTTAGCTAGTTATACAACTATTTTAAAAATAATTTTGATAAAGTACAATAAATTTTAATATAATAATGTTTCATAATAATTTTGATTAAAATAAAATAATCGATTTTCATATTATGGTAGTTACTTTTACCTATTCCACATTGTAATAGTTAGTCCATAGTTGTTAAAAAAAATATTGAAATAAGAGGTATTTTTATATAAAACATACGATGAGATATCAATTTTTTATGCATATAAGTGTCATGTTGATGATTTACATAATTTCAATGTTATGATAATTGGACCGGATATCAAATCGATCGAGATAAAAATTCAAATGTTTAAAAATTTAACTGGTTTAATAGGGTCCAACTAAAATATAATCGGTATATAATAAAATATATATTTATATAAATATATGAAATTAACAATTTATCCAACTATTTTCTTCAAGATTGGATCAACTAGGTCGAGCATGTGATATATTTTTGTCAGAAACTCAGCACGATATTCTTGAAAAAATAATTAATTTCAAAGAAAAATTCAAATTTAAAACTATTAGATTCAAACAAATAAAAAATTTATTCATTTGGGATTTTATGTGAAAATAAATTAGGATTTTGATATTTTATTTTTTTTAAGAAAATAAAACAGCAAAAGGTAAAATAAATTTAAAAAATAAAAAATAAAATAAATCAATTCGATTTGTCCAGTTTTTCCGATTTACCCGATTCATTAGTTTCTGACCGATTCAGAATAGTTCACATCTATTATTGAGTAATCAATTTTCAAAGTCGAATAATCGAAAATTTATACTATTTCCAAATTAACAGACCTGACCGGTCGGTCCAATTTAATTTTCAGAACACTGCAGAATTTAGACGACCCTTTTGATTTTTCCGCAATAAAATTAAATTATTTTATCATGCAATTATTAAATTGAATGAATAGTAAATCACGTGGGAATTAATGATTGGCAAATTGTCACATTCTCTTATTTATTGTATTTTGTAGAGATGAAATTCATGAGATTGAGGTGGCAATCGATTGGGCCCCATGAAAAGCAATAATTGGATCATACCGGGCCAGTTCCACCTCATTCATTTTGTCATGTCTCCATGTTTGAATTATTGTCGATAAGGAGAGTAATAATTTCAGGTCAAAACTAGAAACATCGATGAAATGATCATGAAGATGATTGATACTTCGTAACAAATCTGTGATCGTCATAGATAGAGTAATGATACGTACAGTAAAAATGAATGCCTCAGTGAAAATTTTGACCGTCAATCGACGGCACGTCCGACGTCCGATCGTCGATCGGACACCACCGGCGGCCTTCGGCCGTCGTCCCGAACCAAACTATACCCTGGGGGGCATGGTGAACCCGTCGGGGATCGTCACAATTGCGATCTCGCATCATTGACCGTCGATTTCGATGGGTTCACCGTTGCCGGCGATCTTGACGAGTTCACCGTCCTCCCAAGATATAATTTGATTCGGGACGGCAATCGGAGGCCGCCGGTGGTGTCCGATTGACGATCGAACATGTACATATTAACTGTATGTCATTCACTATAATTTTCACTCTCCCAAATTCACTCTTCGAATCATTATCCTCATAGATAAATCGACGGGATTAAGCTGGTAGGAAAGGAGATTGAATTTGGTGTTGAAGTCCGGTAAGATAGCACTCGGGAAAGCGGAGTCCAAGTTGTACAATGTTCGAAAAATCGAGTTCCGAGTCATAAGGTGTATAACGAAATCTCTGAATCTGTAAACACTTATAGTGGTGTTCGCTAATCATCGTCTTCGCACTTCTTGTCGGAAGAATGACTACAGTTGGTATCGCTCTTCAAGGTTCCACGAATCAAATTCCAAATGTTCTTCGATGATATCCCAAGCATCAGCCCCCGGCTTTGGATGAACTCCCCTTTCAAATGAAAGGGAAGTAGTGGGGGTCTAAGTTAAGTCAACTAAGGTTAAGTCAGAATCAAGTCACTAAGACCAATGAGTCATAAAGACCAAATAGAATTAAGTCACAAAGACAATCTAAGAGCATCCATTACGCACATTAAGGAAAATTATTCGTGTGACAACAAACACACTGAGCAATTATTATTAAAAAGTTATTACACTTAACTTAGCTATTCTATAAAATGAATCATAGACATCTATACCTTGCATTTACCCCAGATTAAATCATTTATGTCAATATGAATATCTCTAATCTCTCAAAGTGACAATTATATCGAGAGCATGTTTAATATCTCTAATCAATATAATTATTCATAATCTCATTTTAAGTACTCAATAAAAAAATATAATTAATCGACTAATGAATAATTGCCAAAGATGTAAATTCATCTTAATCTTCCTTTTTAGCTAGAATCTATTCAATCTAATTAGTCATTTTTCCTAGTTATGCTCCATAGGCTGAATCATCCATAATCAGTAGGGTACATGCTAAAGTAGATACTGATTAGAACTTCAAGTAGACTAGTATAATCACTTACACTATAAGAAAAATCGACTTCAACAATATTGAAAAGACAACTATTTTATACCAAAATCATTATTTTTTTACTTTTTAACAATGATTTTTATTAAAATTGTTATCTTTTCAGTGTTATTGAAGAGTCTACGATAATGATTTTTGAAAATCGTTGTCTTTGAGCGTCTTTTAGCTACGAAAATGATTTTTGAAAACTGTTATCTATTTAGCGTTGTTTAGGGGTACAATAACAATTTTATTAACTGTTGTGTATTTTATATTGTTATATTGTAAAAGACAACCTTATTAATAAATCATTATCTTTTATTTTCTGTTACCCTTCGCGTGTTTTCTTTGTTGCTGTTGAAATTTTTTTCTTTGTTTTTCTTTCCGTCACCCTAGAATATCTATGCCAAATCTAAACACCTTCCCTCCCATGGAGTCACAAGAGGAAACCAATCCCTAAATGCCTTCCCTCCTGTCATCGCACAATCTTCCACCAGCTCCTTCCGCAAGCACTCAATGTCCCCGAGGGGGTATAGATCTCCTCGAGGGGGATTATGGATATCAAACGCAAGCAATCAGAGCTCATTGGTCACTTCTACCCTGTTTGGAAGGGGCGGAATTGACTTCTTGAAGGAATTGGAATTCAATGCCACCTTTTGAACACATTTTCAGCCAGGAATTGATAAGGAATTGGAATTCAATTCCCTTCAAATCCTTCATAATAAATCATACCTAAAGTGAAGGGAATTCCTCTAAAAAGTGAAAATTACTAAATAACTATTATTTCTCACGCAATCCTATTTCTCGTCATCTCTCGTGCAGCCTTTCCCATGCTCTTCTCCCACAGAACCAACATTCGCTCCTCCACTCCTCCACTGCTGCCGTCGGCCACCAGATCTCAAGCGCGCCTCCACTCCCAGGTTTCACCCTACAATTTCGCCCTACTTTCGCCCTCTAGAAGGCTGTCGTTTTCTCTTTTTTTTCTATTTTTTTTCATGGCCACTTATTTTCTGTCAATTCTAACTTGGTTGTTGGCGAGAAGAATTTTCTTTCGGGAAATACATTTGCTAATTGGAAGCATGATAGAGAAGAATATGGATAGAATCAACATTAACGATGTTCCAAATCGAAATTAAGGGAGCTTTTTCTCCGTATTTTATCCAAAAAATGTACTTGCTAAATATCGAATTTTAAGGGGTTGAAAAGGTAAATTTAGAAATTTAGGGACCTAGTTGTGAATAGCGAAACTTGGAAGGCCTTTTTGCAAAAAGGCCAAAACTAATATAAACCCCTAAAAGCCCTAAGTTCTCTTATTTATTTTCTCTCCCGATTGCTCGTTTCCGCCCCTCTCCTCTTGCGACAACTGCCGCCGCAAGTTCCCGATCGCCTTTGCCCCCGCCGCCGCAGCGATTCCTAACGAGCGAGCGCCGCCGCCCTCCGACTGCTTCTCCTTCTTCTTCTTCTATCTTCTCCGGCGCAAGAACAGGGCATCGTACGCCGTGCGCCGTTGCCTCGCGTGGAGCCCTAGTCGAGCACCACTTCCCTCTTCGATTTCCTCTACTCGCGTCGACACCAACTCAGGTAAAGGATTAATCATTTAGGTTTGCGCTTGATTGGATTTTGGTATTTGATGGGGTAGAAAGAGGTGGATACAACCATGTTTCGCATAAATTGTTGATCATATCATTGCTCTGTTTTTGGATTCACTTCTAGGATTGGTTGGTTTCCTGTCAGGCGATATTTAAGTTATGTGTGAGGATGATACCGTGGGTTTTCGAATCAAACTGGATGGGATTAGTTATTGTGGTTCTACTTGGGTCTGATTATAGATTGAGGTGGCAAGTGGGTTAAATTTTTGATACTAAAATGCCTCAAGTGAGGTTATGATGTTGTTAGCCGTGAGTTACAAAATTTATTAGTCTTTTGATCTTGTAGTTTTGAGCAGGTTAGTGGGTGAGTTTAGGTTACTTTGCGGTCACGTAGAATTTAAGAATAATTAACGATTGAAGCATTTAGGGGTTAATCATAATTGATTTTAGGATTTGATCTAGCTACTAAACTTATGTATTGAATCAGGACCTTGACGTTGGCCTCGCATGGTTGATTGTGGGAGATTTATTTAGACAAGTTTCTACAATTACAAGATGGGTATTTCTTCTTTGTACTCGAATAGTTCCTTTTACCTTAAAAGCATGACTATTTTATGTCTAATAGGTTGCTTGACCTTATTCCTTGTTGTTTGTTATTTTAACATCGCCGTTGATACTTATTCTTCGTTGATCTTCGAGTATTCCAAATTCGTATATGTACAGTCCCCTGTTGGTTTTCTGTTCTGTAAAGTACCGCTTGTATGCGAGTACTTAGAAGTCCATTAAACACAAATAGGTTTATTTGGCATTAGAAATATCCTACCTAGTAGTGTAGGTGCATAATCGTTGGTTTTCGATTTCTGGTTGGTTGTATTGATGCATCGTTTAGTTGTTGGATTTTGTTGCATCGTTGTTTCTTCGGTTGTTCGTGCATCTTGTAGCATGCATCATATCTGCACGTTGCATACTAACGACTGTTGAGCTTTCATATGGTTAAGCCGTCGTTAGTCATTTAGTTGCTTGATTCACTCAACCACTTGTTGTCATGGTACTTGTTAGAGTGCGAGCAACTGTCCTGTTATGCCATACATGTTGTAGCTGTAGGCAAACAGTGACACCCTCATCGTTGTTTTCGAGGGATACTAGAGTTGTTGGTGGCTCCCCCTATGTACCGAGGTTTGGAGTGTTGGCTCCCCAACATCCTGTCCACTCAGCCACATCTTTCTGTGGTATTTGTTGGAGTGCGTACAGTTGTCACAACCCTACCCACTTGGTCACATAGATGAGATGTGTTGGCGGCTTAACTGTCATCAGGGGTGACACATGTCATTACATCATGTGCATGCGTATTTCATTTATGCATTTTCTTGTGTTTGACGGATTTATATGAGCTATGATTGTTGCACTTGCTTGACATGCATGTATATGTTGGATTTATTATTGTTGCATTGTTTTATACCTGTTTAGTTGTTATTCGGTTTTATAACATGTTGTTCTATATATGTTATGCATGTTTAGGTATTCCTATATTCCATATGGACTGTACCTTGTTGGTTCTTTACTTAGTATACCTTTTGTTATGTCATGCTTATTGTCTACTCATATACCCTTTGAGTTCGCCCGGACTCACCACCCATACTTTCTCTTTTTGTTTCAAATAGCAGGTAGTTGCGTTTCTTCGAGCCAGGAGAGGATCCAGTCTCCAGTCCCCAGAGTTGAGTTGTTTTCGTATTTGGTTTAGTTGCTTTATTTTTGGTACTTGGTTTGTATGCAATTTATTTATTTATTAGTTATCGGACTGGTTTTGTTATTATTACAAAGATATTTGAGTTCTCGTTGGTGGTGATTTCTTTTATGTTTAAGGTGGCTGAGCCACCCATTATCTTTTATGTTGATATAAAACTACGTGGTGATGTTTTTATTTCCTGTTATGATAGCTGAGCAATCTTTTGTGATTAGAGTGTATGTATTATTGCCCTATCTTGTCCGCCGTACAGGGGAGATGCTGTCAGATTTTCGAGTAAGCATGTGCCTCTAGGGTCGTGACAGTACTTCTATTGTATAGTTCTAGCTATAGAATGTTAGTCATTCCAAATTGCAGTCCTTAGACCTGCCAAAATATAAACTAGGCTATGAGCCTTTACCGTCACTTGAAACAAGGAACATGTGAGATGACCATTAATGAAAGTTATTTGTTGGTGTTGTGCAATTTGTTAAATAAACTAACTATAAACTTTGATGACAGTTATTAAATCATCTGTTACACATTCAGTTTTATAATTTTTAGATACTACAACTGTTAGCATGAAAATTGAAAGACACTTACGTTGTAGGTAATATGAGGCAATTTGAATGAAATGCAATCTTAGCCATAGTTTCTTATGCGGGTTATTTAGCTTGTATTCAGTATATGACTCGATATGTGTCTCGTATCAAAAGACCCACTACCCAATCACAACAATATAATAGAGATCAAGTACGCCGAGAATTGATGGCTCAATTAGAAGCACATTATAACTCACGGTCTGTAAAACGTATGAGCTACGATGCTTTAATTTCATTCAATTAGTTGCAATACTTCGTAGAAGAAGACTTCTTAGGGATCATCAATACAGTTTTGTTGAAGAACAATTGCTAACTTTTTACATATTTTAGTGGTCAAGCACGTGTTCGGTCAGAAAGTTCTTAGAGCTCCATTAGTCATCATTTCCATCAAGTTCTTAGAGCTTTAATAACACTTCAAGATCAATTTTCAGTCCAACCAAATGGTTCTACTGTCTCACCACAAATACTCAACAGTGGAGGGAGATTCTATCCATACTTTAAGGTATTTTTTAATACAAATATTGTTTTAAATTTATTTTTATAATGACACATGATAATGGTTACGTGTTTATGTTGAAACTTTTAGAATTATATCGGTGCAATAAATGGAACATATATCTGAGTTAAGATTTTAAAAGAAGAAATGTCAAGGTATAGAGGAAGGAAAAACTATATATCCTATAATGAATGTATTGGTAGCTTGTACTTTTGACTTGAAATTCACATACGTATTACCTGGGTGGGAGGGCTCAGCTTCAAATTCAAGAATTTTAGATAATGAGTTTAGTAGAGAAGATAATCTAAATGCCCCTCAGGGTATTAAGGTTTTAACAAATTTGTATCATGGCTATTTAAAACTTTTCAGAATTTTTTTATATAAATATTTTAAATTTTATTTTTTTTAGGTAAGTTCTATTTAGCCGATGCTGGATATATGTTGAGGTCAACATTTATCACTCCATATCAAAGCACTCGATATCTTTTGAAAGAATATTCTCGACATCCTCTTGAAAATCCAAAAAAGTTATTCAACTTAAGACATTCTTCATTATGCAATGCAATTAAAAGAGCTTTTGGTATTTTGAAGAATAAATTTCCAATATTAGCAGAAATGTCTAGATATCATGCAAAGACAGTGAGTGAAATTATTTTAGCATGTTGCATCTTGCATCTTGCACAACTTCTTAGTGGATTTTGATCTGGATGAAGAAATTGTTACACAAGTTGATAGGGATCTCATGAATAATGAGTTTAAACGTGGACTTGCTAATGGAGCAATTGCTAAAGGTGAAGATAAATGAGGGGGGGGGGGGGGGGGGGGGGGGATTTTGAGAGACTTCATTGCCGCACAAGTGTGGAATGATTATATTTCTCAACAATATTAATTTTTTGCATGTGTATTATTGTTGCTCCCAAACATGAATTAGAGTTGATGTATGATTTGATTTATTAGTTGTTATTGGATGTGACATTAAATGGATGATTAACTTTCATGTTTTATAATTTATTATTGCATTACTATAATTTCAGTACATTATAGTTTTTTTGTATATTATTTTTGCTCCCACACATGAACTAGAGTTGATGTATGGTTTGATTTATTAGTTGTTATGGAATGTGACATTATAATGGATGATTAACTTTCATGTTTGTACTTTATACGTGATGATATGGATGATGAGAAAAATTTTTGAGGTGGAAGGAGGAAATAATTGTAATGCATACTTCAAGTGAACCACAGAAATGGATGATGTGTTGCTTGAAGTTCTTAGGGAGCAAAATAGTAAGGGTCAAAAGGAAGATAGAGCTTTTTCTGCCGAAGCATATAGGAAGGTGGTAGAGAAATTAATGATAAATTATCTTTAAATATCAACAAAATTAAAGTGATGAATCGTCTCAAAACTCTTAAGGAACAAATGGTGCTAGCAAAGGAAATTGAATTGAAAAGTGGAATAGGATGGAATGATTCTTCTAAAACATTTGAGGCTCCTCTGGAGGTGTGGAAATCTCTGATAAAAATATGAGTATTCTATTTCATTTCCTATACTATAGTTGGTAGCATCTTCCTTGCATATGCTTGTTTACGAACTTTCTTATTGTGATTTCCTTTTGTTACTAGGCCAAACCGAAGTTCAAAAATATCAAAGAAAAATCCCTTCATCACCTGGACATTCTCAGAGAGATATATGAGAAAGATGTAGCAACTGGAGCTCAAGCCGAGAGTGGTAGAGAAAAGGTACAAAGATGGGAAAGGGAGGATGCTCATATTAGTATTGATGAAATTGATGAGATGTAAACAAATAATCAGGTTTATTTGGGGAATTTTTCTACCTTTGATTCTAAAAGTATGCCATCAACACCGGGATCACAATTTGGAGCATCAAATCCATCTGTTCCTAATACTTCAGTTGCGAAAGGTAAAAAAAGAAAAGTACCAATGACAAATGAGTACTCATCTGATTTAAAAGAGGTGTCTTCGGAAATAAAAGATATTGCACAAGCTATTTTAAATACAAACACTCATGTTTGGAAGCCTGCAAAAATATATGAAGCAATAGCTAAATTGTGTTTGGAGGATGACATACTTTTTGATGTTGTTGAATGACTTAATGAACATCCTAATCTTATTGAGTATTTTTTGGTTTCCCAAAAGAGCTACGTTTGCTATGGTTGGCTAAAAAGTTAGGTTGGTGATTTTATGACAGATTTCATAATTATAAGTGTATTTTTTGGCGGGGAGATATCTAACTGTAATGATTAAGTAGTATTTCAGTTTAAGACATATATGTATTATTTTGGGGGGGGGGGGGGGAGAGAGAGATGTTATGTTCAGACAGAAAGTTTAAGAAAATTATTATGTTTCTTCCATTCTATTCTATTATTTTGTGAATGGTCTAAAGTTGGTGCATATCCCATCATACAATGTATTCTCAACTTTATGATTGACTTGTTCTTGCTCTAGCTCAACTACAACAAAAATTAAGTACTAGATTGTTTAACATAAATCAACTACAACAGAAATCAAGTACTAGCTTGCAATCACTGTATGCACTAGATTATGCTACTGGTTTAACTCTTGTGTTCTTAGCTTTTAGAAATTCTCATCTGTGAAATACTTATCACTAACAGTGTTATAAAAAGCGCTAGGTGGTAGGCGGGAGATCATCGGAATTGAGCCAATCGTTTAGACGATCGATTGACAGTGGTCAATCGATCAGCTAATCGATTTGGTAAGTTTCTGTTTTTTTTTTTTGCAAAATCTCATGCCGATCGATTGATAATGTTCAATCGATCAGCTAATCAATTCGGCAGGTTTCTGTTTGACTCGAAAATCTTCCGAATCGATTGATAGTTTTCAATCGATCAAATAATCGATTCGGCAGCTTTCTGTTTATCGCGAAACCTCCCGAATCGATTGGTCAATTGATTGACAGTGTTCAATCGATCGGTTAATCGATTCGGTAGATTTCTATTTGTTGCGAAAACCTCCCGAATCGAATGGCCAATTGATTGACAACGTTCAATCGATCTGCTAATCGATTCAACAGGTTTCTGTTTGTCGCGAAAACCTCCCGAATCGATTGGTCAATCGATTGACAGTGTTCGATTGACTGTTTAATCGATCGACGAATTGATTTGGCAAGTTTCTGTTTGTTAGCTAAATTCAAGCACTAGATAATATAACGCTTCTTAAGACGGCAACGAAGAGAGATTAAGACATTTAATGAAAGTGGGTTAGTTTTTTAGTGCGCTTCACTTTCATCAACATATCTTTTTTTTTTTAAATCTTGTTTGAGGCCCTAAAACACCTTACATTGGAAAGGTTAAATATACTTTAGCAAGAAATATACTTTTGAATCAATTTCACTTCATTTGAGTATAACTAAATCTTATATTATTAGATAAAATGAAATAAACTTTTGAATTAATTTCACTTTATTTGAGTAGCACACAAACTTCACAAACCTCCCCCCAAAATTGGAGTTGTTAGTATAAAATATTAAGTTTTATTGATGAAGAATAAAATGATAAAAATATAAAAATTAAATTTCATTCTGATAAATTTCAAATCAAGAAATTCAATTTAATTTTGTTATTTACTAACTCATCCAAATATAAGAAATTGAATTCAATTCTTTCTTAATAGAATTCAATTTAATTCAATTCTTTTCCTTAAAAAATTTTCAAACAGGGTGTTCGTGAAGCAAGCCGCCACCAACAATGCGTCTGTTTCCAACCTCGCCGCCCTAATCCTCGAAGCCACTGCCCACCCCTCTCTCTTTGCCTTCTCCGAAATTCTCTCCATCCCAACCTCGCCAAAGTGCCCTTCTATCCTCCCCCTTTCTTCTATTTTTTTTCATATAAGCTTTTTTGTTTGCTCCACCTTTTAAACTATTT
This sequence comes from Boesenbergia rotunda, assembly GCA_024364735.1. Taxonomy (NCBI): domain Eukaryota; kingdom Viridiplantae; phylum Streptophyta; class Magnoliopsida; order Zingiberales; family Zingiberaceae; genus Boesenbergia; species Boesenbergia rotunda. Next base: position 351,435 of record JAGFNQ010004601.1, read on the forward strand.
ATCTGCCGTGGAACTGAAAGGAACACAGTACTGGTACCCTTCGTCTCTTGATGTGTTGCGCTTGTTTTCCTATGGCACATGGAGTGATTGCAAGCGTAAGAATTAGCTTGAACATTCTTCTTTTGCATCTTCTTATTTCAATTTTTTTTCCTTTTCCTTGTCCGGTGTTTTTCTAATGGATTGATGGGCTTATGTAATGAATTTCATTGCCAAGGTGATGCTTTTAAACTTGATTTTTTTTGTCATCCCAAAGTTTTGAACCATTAACTATGTTAACCATTTCCCTCAATCTCTTTTATAAATGATTATTTGTTTTATATTGCTGATTGTTTGGCCTTAATAGGATGGAGAGTAGCTACTCTCTTGTGTACTTATCGTCATCAAATAATCATATTTGTACTCAGTTATATTTCAGTATTTTTAAAACTGTAATTAGATTTAATAGGTAATCATGCAGTTTGCCATAAACCAAGCTACTAGAAATAGAAATGGTTTATCACAGTGTATTTTTAAGTTGTCCATTTAAGTAATTTTCTACATCAACCGTCTTTAAGAACTATCAAAAAGAACAAGTGAAAAGATAAAGCTTTCATTCACCTTTTATGAAAAAATTTACAAAGGTATCATTAGAGTGGAATACTAGAAATTGTGCCCTGAACTTGATGTTGGATACAAATGAATGGAAAGGGAGGTGGAGAGTGAAGAGACTCCATTGTAAATGGGACTTTAGTCTCTCATTGGGAGTTTCAAGACATATTGGTTGGTTTAAATTATTTCACAAGTATGTTAGTTGTGAACGAATGCATGGGGAGAGGTTCTTTCTCATGCATGGGTGCGCAGGGGGTGTAAATCCAGGGCTCAGATTTGTACTGAACCAAGTTATTTCAAGAGCAACAATTGTATTCCACCTCGTTCCCAACTCTTCGTGTGTTCCCCACTCGGTGGATTACCCCTGGTAATAATCGGGTACTTCTTCAGTTCGTTCGAGCAACCAGTCCGTCGTTGTGCCTGTGGTCCCGTTGCTGTATCCTGAGAAGTAGACGCTCATTGGAACCTCGAAGCACATTCGGAGGAGGACAAATATATTTCATGGAAACTGTATTACGCAGGCCTCAACAACCCATCCTCTCCGGTTCGGGAAGACCGGGTTGAGAAGTCAAGAACGGAAAAATCTGCTCGGGAATTTCAGCTCGGGAGTATGCATTCTGCATGCAAGACAGCTCGGGCCACTCAATAGTTAAGTTGAAATTTTATAAGTTCAATTTATTTTCAACTCTCCGAAAGTGTCTCCAACACTTGGATACCAAATGGTCTATCAACTTTTCCTATTTATAGATTCAAGTATCTCTTGACATGACTCCTAGAGTAGGCATGACTCTTTTAGTAGATGTCTATTTACTAAGAGACATGGTCTTAATCTATCATAGAGGCATAATTAACGCATAAAAGAATCAAATGTTTGTTAAAAATTAGGTATGATAATTTAACACCCCTTAAAGTGACGTTTTGGAGACAAGTCTAAGTTCGACTCTAAATACTTCAAAAGTTCCTTATGAGAGACATCATGGAAGACTTTGCAACATTATCTCACTTCCATCCTATGAATGATACCATCTACTACCTTTTCATAAATGAAGTGATACTGTTCTCACGGGATGGACTAATAGTTAGTGTATGAGTATTACCAACATGAGATCTGGGAGTCAAAATCTGGCAAATCCAGTGTGCCCACCCTCCCCAAGCACTAGTCACAGCATCCAGGCTAGTAGCCCCGGTGATTTGCCTCCTTCGTGTTGACCTTGGGACAGGTTGGCGGGGGTGCTGGAGGTGAGCGAATTGCCTTGTGCCAACAAATGAAGTGATCCTCAATCTCAATCTGCTTTGTTCTCACAAGACATATCCTGACGGCCGGTGGAAAACTTTTGTGGAACCGGATTGGTCGCCGAAGTTGAAAATACTTCGTTAATTATTTTTCTATTTTTTTATTCTCACAAGACGTACAAGAGTAGTGGCAACGCCTTTGATTATCATAATGAAAACTTGTTGGCTTGCGAACTTGAGAGTCAAAGGCATCGTTTTGGCAGCAAGTCTAAGGCAAAGCTTAAATTTTGTACTTCACCTCCCATTTGCTTGATCAAAATGGACTTCAATTCTGAAGGCTCCATAGATCCTACCATGGAGATTGCAATAAAAAGGTTTCAACTTGATAACTTTTGATCATACCATCCATATTGTGTGGCATGGATTTTCAAATCTATCAATCTCAATTTTTAGTATGTCATAGCATAAATGTGTTTTCAGGAGAGGAAAACTAAAAGGAAGCTTTCAAAAAGTATTTGAAGTCTCTCAGTAAAGGTTTTTATTTCTTTTCAATTATGTTCAGGTATTGTTATAAATTGATGATGTTTGCAGTGAATAAATTACATAATATGACATTATATTTGTGCATTGATTTATTTGTCAGTTCATTATGTTTGTAAGGCTAAAAGAGAAATTTCCATCCACTATCAACAAGCTTTCATTTAGTTTTCCACACTGATTTATTTGAAGCCTTCTAACAATTGACATCTTCATAATATTACCATTTGGAGGGCTATTCTAGGATTCAAAAAGATGAGTACTTATCTTAACACTCTTGTTTACAATAGATTTCTATTTTGTTATTTTGTTCGACTTGTGTATTTTGAATTGTTCATTATTGGTTATGCTTGTTTTTATTTTGTGATTTGAAAGTGTTTAAATCCGTTTAATGAATATCTCCTTTGTTATGTTTTTGGGATGTAAAATTTTGCTTATTGTTTGTAGAAGTTGAACTACTTTGCTTATTGTTAATTATATTTTTGGGATATTCTTTTGAATTTGCTATTCTAACTAGAAAATGGCCATGATAATGCTTGGAGATATAGTTATTGATGTTCCTTATGATTGGAGGCTATCAGCTTCAATTCTTGAGGAGCATGATCTGTACTTTAACAAATTAAAGTTTGTATATCTTTTCATCTCTCTTTGGATTTCATAGTCCTAGTATAAAGATTCTAAGATTTATTCTATTTGAATATATGACATATATATATATATATATTTCAATAATAAACCTTCACTATAGCCATAATGATCCATGTGGCTAATTGTGAAATTAACACTCTTTTAACAATCTTTGTTTCTAGGTGCTTCTTAGAGTAATTAAAGCTTGAAATAACACGAAGACAATATATCCAGTGGCTAGCTAGATGAACATGTGCATGCTTACTTTGCTGTAGGTGTGCTTATTTTTTGTTGGAGCAATCTAGGTACTTTAGATTTTGATATTTGGGGTAAAAGTTTAAGTTAGGTTTATTGTTGTATTTAATGTTGCATTATGAGAATACAGGATACAGGTACAAAGGAAAAAAGTCCAAGTGACATCTTGGCAAAGGTAGACCTGACAACAAGGACCGAGACCGAAGGAAGCTCCAGCAGGCAAGGCGTGAAGGATGGAGAGACATCCGAGGGATGCAAGGCTGATGGAGGAGGCTAGAAGGCTACGTCTAGGTTGGTCGAGCGAGAATGAGTGCTGAGTGACTGTACTCAGGGTTGAAACCCTAGGTTTAGTGTTTGGGCAGTCGACTACTGCTTGGTGTTGGGAACAGAAAGATCAGTCGACTGATCTTCTGTGCAGTCGACCGGTGTCAGCTAGAATTCGAACGTTGGGTCGTAATGTTCGAATTCAACAACTGGCAGTCGACGGGTGTTAGTACTAGTCGACTGGTAACGACTGTTTCAGGGTCGAGCTCTATTTAAGAGATCTCGGTTTGGCTAGGCAAAGGTTGACAAAATAAGCTTGGGTAAAGCTTATTAATAGTTTACCAAGCTCAGGTGTGTGTGCTAGTGCTATGGTGAGGTTTCTCCACTCACAAGGAGCGACACGAGCTAGCCGGAGGTTTTGCGGGGAGTCATCCACTAACGGATCGGGATCGTCCACTTTATGAACAGCCGTGGAGTAAGAGTATCATCTCCAAACCACGTAAAAATTTGGTGTTAGCGTTTGTATTATTTTGTAGTTTATAGTTCCACTTGCGCATGCTAATATTGTAGAAAAAAAATTATGATTGAAATGGATGAACGACTATTCATCCCTCTCTAGCCATACATACCGGTCCCAACACTCTTCTCTTCTCTTCTTTGAAATCTTCCCTTGTTATCTTGTCCATAGGTTGTTTTTTATAGCATTTTTTTTCTGTCATTCTTTCAATTAATTCCAAGTGCTCCTCTTCTTGGCTCAACAAAAGCACTAAAAGCATCTTTTTTTTGGAGTAACATTTGGGCTTCCAATTGCTGAGATTTTGCATCCTTATTTTCTCAACTGATGATTAAAAATATCCTTTGTTTATAGGAAAAAAAGGCATTCATTGAAAATTTTGCTCCTGTCCAATTCAAGACATGCCAACTAGCTCACTCTTTGAAATATTGAAGCCTACATATGTTACAAGCACCATTCTGATCATGCTCATTCTACCATGTTAGTATACTGATCAAAGATTGCATGTTTAGCATCTAAACTTGTGTAAACTTGAGAATGAGGTTCATTATGATATTTTGAAGAACTATGAATAGTCTTTTAATGTGTGTTCTAGTTAGTTTATTACTGTTTCCCTAGAAGTGGTTTTGCAATACAGTTCGAAGTGAAGTATGCTAAATTTCATACCTTACAACAGATCATATACTCTTACAACTCTAGAAAATTGTATGACTATTTTTTATGTCATAAGTTTTTTTTCGTAATCAGTTATCTGTATTAAAATTTCTTTTGCATTTTATAGGGAACTGTCTTTTCATAGAGAGCTAAAACAGGTAATATTCTTTTGTTTTTCATTGCATGATGTTGTATTTAATGGTAGATAGGTTGTTAATTTGTTTTAGTGTTCTAAATTCATAGTATATTTTTTTCATATTAATTAAATTAATTCAGAAAACATTCTTTTACAACCTATCTTTTAAAGCTTTAACCATGCATTCTATCACTAACTGTTTGTTGTCTCACGCAATAGTATTATGCAGGATTTCTTTTTTGATCTTTGTATAGAAACTAAACTGGAATTTACAGGTATTCTAGGTAAAATAATCTGTTTCCCGTAAAAAAGGAATCTACAGAGTTTTCATGATAGTTGATAAAAGTTGTTGTCTAGGTCTTTAGATTCTGCTCTTTACTTGATCCTGTCACGAAGCGAGATGGAAATCTTAAGGGTGAGATGGTACACCGAGTGTCACAAGCTGCTGACCTGGCGCCGATCTGGCTCTGAGTTGGGGCCGACCTGAGAGACAGAGATTGTTAGCCAACCCGCTGGGGAATTTCCCCGGTCAGGCCCTCCGACGGTCAAGTCAGTATTCGTAGGAAATATAGTGAAGCGGGAACAGTAGAGGAGAACACAGTTGTGCATACCTGCAGAATGAGGAGGGGAGGGGCTTATATAGCCGAGGGAGCTGACAACCCATGTCCGTGTCGACGAGACAGGGGTATGGTGTCTGTCAGCTCATAAGAGAGCACCTAGAGGTACCGCGGCATGACGCGGGGTGCTTGAATGGTACGACCGTTCCGAGTCAGCGGGATAACCGCGAGGTGTGTCATAAATGGGTAAGGCGTGTATTACCCCGACGTCATGGTTGTACCCTGGATGCACGGATATAGGGCAGCGTAGGGGAGAGCTGGTCCAGAGACCGTGCCGAGCGCTGACCGGCGAGTTTGAATGTTGGGGACCGGGTCGAGTCATGTCCAGGGAGCGTGGGCCGCTACGCGTCCGACTGGGAGTTGAGAGATATGAGGTATGCCATGAGTCAGGGGTTTGCTGAGCTATGCTGGTGTTGCCAAGTTTCGGGTTTGTTAGTTATCCAGTCGAGGGAGTGCTGGGGAATGAATTGCCCGACCCAGACTTGGGTCGGGCTCAGGAGACCGAGTTGGGGGTGCTCGGGCTCGACTCGCCCGAGCCCGCCCGGGGCCGGTCGGTTAGTACTTCGGGAGGGTTCCTGGCTCGGGAACTCCCAGGTGAGACCCTCGTCGGCCCTTCCGCTGAGTCTTCGTGGCGCCAGGCTGGCTGGCCGAGTTGGCTGAGTTACCTGTAAGCAAGGTCGGGATCACTACCACTACATTTTTTCCCTAGCATATTTTATTGTATGCATAACTCACAACATGATACAGATAGTCTCTATATTGCTATCCTTACAACTTCCTATTGCAATGACGTTCTATATTACTTGGTGGGTTTACCATTTGGTGGATCGATTTTTTTTCTCCGGTCTATGCTCAACTTGGGATAATCATATTCAGTTTTATTGGCCAAAATAGTTTATAATCCACTTCTTTTCATGGTTTTATTCAACTTTTATTTGTCAAAATAGTTTATTAAGTGAAATGGAATCTTTGTTCTCGTGACAAGTTTCCTACCCATTTATGTGCTAAATCCATTAATTAAGCTGTCATTGATTCATTTATTATAAATATTATTTATTCTTGTTTTTTAGGTTTAAGTCTTTAAGAATTCTGATGATGCAGTTGGTTTGGTATAACTTAGTTGTAAAAAGATGTGTATCGAACAGTTATGTATGAATTATTTTTGTTGATGCAAGCTGTACTAAAATTGTTGGTCTGGTGTAAAAATAAACAATTCTGATATTGTATAGTGTACTAAAAGATATTGTATCTATGTGTTGATGTCACGCCTCCAGAGACACATGCTTCCTCGAAAATCGGAAAATATCTCCCCTGTACGGCAGACAATATGGGGCAAATATACATAATATCTCCACCAATATAACTCAGCCACAAGCGGCTGACATCACAACAATAAGTATAAGACACATCCATGCAGTTTATATTGAAACAAAATAATATTGGGTGGCTCAGCCACCTTAAACATAGAAGAAAATTACAACCAACGAGAACTCAGAAGTCTCTGAAATAATAATAACAAAACCAGTCCGATAACTGTTAAACAAATGAAATGCGGAAAATCAACACAATACCGAAATAGAAACCGCTAAACCAAACCGACACAATGGGACTGAGGGACTGGCAACTGGATCATCTCCTGGCTCCAAGCAAAACATCTACCTGCTACATGAAACAATAAAATAGATGGTAGCGGTGGTGAGTCCGGGCGGACTCTATGGATATATGAGTAGACAATAAGCATGGCATAATAAAGGTAAACAGAGTAGAGAAATCAACAGTGTACAGTCCATAAGAATTATAGAATTTACCTAATCATGCATAACCAATATAATACGACATGGTATAAAGCCGAATAACAACTAAACAGGCGTAAAATCACGCAACAACAATAAAACCAAGATATAGATGCATGTCAATCATGTGCAACAACCATAGCTCATATAAGTACATCAAACACAAGCAAATGCATAAAAGAAATACGTATGCACATGATGCAATGACATGTGTCACCCCTGACGCCCGTCAAGCCGTCAACACATCCCATCTGTGTGACCGAGTGGGTAGGGCTGTGACAACTGTACCACTCCAACAACAAATACCACAAAAGGTGTGGTTGAGTGGACAGGATGTTGGGGAGTCTACACTCCAGACCCTGGTACATCGGGGGAGCTATCAACAGCTACAATATCCCTCTAAAAACAACGGTGAGGGTGAGCCACCAACGGCTCTAACATCCCTCTAAAACAACGGTGAGGGTGTCACTGTTAGGCATAACAGGACAAACACTTGCACTCTAACCACTACCATGACAATATGTGGTTGAGTGAATCGAGCAACAATATGACTAACGACGGCTTAACCAAATGTAAGCCAACAGTCGTTAGTATGCAACGTGCAAGTATGATGCATGATATACGATGCACGAACAACCGGAGAAACAACGATGCAATAAAATCCAACGAGTATACGATGCATCAATACAACCAATCCAGAAATCGCAAACCAACGATTATGCACCTATACTACTAGGTAGGGTATTTCTAATGCCAAATAAACCTATTTGTGTACAATGGACCTCTAAGTACTCGCGTACAAGCGGTACCTTTCATAACAAAAAAACCAACAGGGACTGTACGGATACGAATTTGGAATACTCAAATATCAACGAAGAGTAAGTCTCAACGGCGATGTTTAAATAACAAACGACAAAGAACAAGGTCAAGCAACCTATCAGACATAATATAGCCATGCTTTTAAGGTAAAGAAGACTACTCGAGTACAAAGGAGAAATACCCGCCTTATAATTGCAGAACGTATACGAACAGAACCTCCCACGATCGATGACGTGAGTCCAAGGTCAAGGTCCTGTTAAACAATTAGAATTAAACTATTTATACAATTTAATAAACTAGCTAAATAAATAATTAAACACAGTTAGAATAAATCCTACTATAATACTTATTTAATCAACTCATAACCCAATCCAAAAACTGAAATCAACTATTTAGTTGTTAATCAACTTAAACAAAACCCTAATGATAGCTCACGGCATAAATCCACACACCAAACACATTCCAACACCCAAATCAAAGAACTTCCAAAGAATACCAATTAACAGAGATGTGAATACACTAACAGAGATGTGAATACACTCACCAAAAGTAACACCACCAATCCGTGTAGAGTTCACGGCAGGATATCAAAATATGGAACAACCACCTATCAAAACATGGAACAACCCAGATCCAACCATGAATCTCCAACGTACCCATCAATTTCATCCAAATAGTACCTATAGGATTTTGACTCACCTTGTCGCGCACCCACGAGGTGCCTCTGTGTTCCGACTGATGAAAACTAGTCGGATCAGTTAATTATGCCTCGCACAGTCGGAAAGACGACGGCTTCGCGATGGAAGGCGACTGCCGGTTTGTTCACGCGAAGAGAAAAGGACGAAGAATCATGAACTCCTCCTTTGTGTGCGCTGAACCAGACGAAGAAGAAGAAGAAGAAGAGAAGGGAAAGTCGAAGGGTGACCGGCGCTCGCTGGTCGCGGCCCGTGCGGCTGCGGCGACGGGGTCGACGGCGTCGGGCGAAAACCGAAAGGGAATTCGGTGCAGAGGAGAAGAAACGGCGCAGAGATGGGTTTCGGGGAAAGTTAGGGCACGGCAGGTTTTAAATAGTTTTTTAAAAGCAGTTTTACAATAAGGCCCTCAAATTTTCAGAAATAACAAATAAGCCCTTTAAAAATTTCGGTTTTCAACAGTTGATATACTTAATATATTTCGTAATAGATATTGCGTTTTGTAAATATATTTTGTGTAATGATTGAATTAAATATATTTTGTATTTAACACTAATTGAAAATTGAATAAAGAAAATGGTTATACACAATTATGAAAATAATTGAATGATAATGTTTTTTACATGTTGTCGAAATAATTTTTAAACTAATTTTTTTTTTTTTTTTGCAAAACCATCCAAAGACAACGGGATTTAAACGTTATGAAACTGTTGTCATTGGTATTAAAAGGTAACAGTTTAAAACCATTGCATAAGTATTATCAATGGTTGTAAAAAAAAATTACGGTTTTACACTCAAAGGTACCTGCCTCCGATGAATAAGTTCGAAAGCGAAGAGAACCCTCCCATCCGGAATAAACTGTAGCAAATATATCCTAGTCAATCAATGTACAATATCAATGCATAATTATTTAGTTACTTACATAATTGATAATCAGTTAAAACTAACTAATCAAACCGTATTAGGGTTAATCCCAATTACTTAAGGTTAATCCCAATTACTCTGAGTTATAGGGCTTAGGTTCAACTTAGGTTTAATTTAAACCTAAGCTAAAACCCAACCTCAATCCAAACCAAAGTCAAGATCTAGCGTAGAGCAATCTAACCCAAAATATTCCACACATCCCCAATTGGAGTTCCCGACAGCTACAAAGATCCACCGGAACTAAACCTATAGCTCAATGCAACATCACACACCAACAAAACCAGAAGCTACCTAAACTGAAATCGATTGCTAGCATCGCCAATCAAATGAATTAAACTACACCCAATTCATGTTACCACATAATCTTAGATTACACCTCAACTTCATTCCATCAGGAAGCTAACCAAAAGGAGAACTCACGGCAAATCAGAGAACAATTCAAAACCCTCTCGTTCAGAAATAGCAACGTGATCTAACAATGCTAAATTTGATCAGAAGGAAATAACAACCATATAGGATCGCTATCCAAGATAGACCTCTGAGATCAGAATCAAACACAGAGTATAACCTAAGAACAAGGAAGTATTAGATCGTGAATGACTTGCTAGAGGGGGGGAGGGGGTGAATAGCAATTTTTAGTTTTCTTCTCTACCTACGTTGTTAGTGCGCAAGTGGAAAGACAATAAAACAAAGCTAACAACTAAACAATGCTAATAAATCTATTTACATGGTTCGGAGATGAAGCTCCTACTCCACGACAGTCCGTGAGGTGGACGATCCCTCGATCCTTCGGCAGATCACTCCCCGGATGCCCTCCAGCTAGCTCGTGTAGCTCCTTGTAGGTGGAGAAACCTCACCACAAACCCAAGTACACTTTCTGAGCACTAAGACTACTAACAAGCCCTAACCAACCTTGTTTCGTCAAGAGCTCCCAGCCCAAATCGAGTTTCTTTAAATAGAACTCAGGGCTGAAACTTACGCCACCAGTTGACTGCTTCCAGGGGCAGTCGGCTGCCCCCACTCAACTAGCTAGCCAACGGCTTGTTTTTGGGTTTACCAGTCGACTGCTCCCAGGGTAGTCGACTGGTCCAGGGTCAAAAACATTTTGTGAGTTTCTGTGCTTGCTGGTAGTCGACTGTTATATTCCCAGTCGACTGCCCAGCTTACAAACACACTCCTCCTTACTCTGATGACCCTCCTTCACGTGTGCCTTCAAGTCCACTCCCTTGGCTTGCCCCTTGAAGTCCTCTTCCACCGGCTATCGTCCCTCGGATGCGCATGTAAACCCTCGGCTTGCCTCCATGCCACCCTTCACGTGTGCCCATTGAAGTCCACTTCCCGGCTTGCCCTTGGAGTCCTCTTCCATCGGCTCTCGTCCCTTCATGACTCAGCTGACTCTTCACCAGCAGTCTCGATTGTTGTCTTCACACACTCTTCATCTTTGGCTCCCGTCCCTCGGATGCACACAAGCCTCCAGCTTGCCTCCATGTCATCCTTCACGCATGCCTCGAAGTTCACGACCCTCGGCTCATCGTCCTTGCTATCCCATGGTCCCTCGGGTGCACACAAGTCCACGACTTGTCTCCATGTCACCCATCACCGTATCGAAGCCGTTCAGCTAAGTCAATATGTGTAACCTGCACTTCCTGCACACTCACATACACATATTAGATCACAAGGATAAACCTAAATTAAACCCTTTGCCCAAATATCAAAACTCATGGTCACTCCGGATCATAGATTGTCTCAACAATCTCTCCCTTTTTGATGTTTGATAATACGTTTAAGTTAGGGAAAACAAATAGCAATAAATAGCAACAACAATGCTAAACAACCATTTGGACTTACGTTGCCAAGGCTCCACCTTGGACATACACCACCAATGCAATGCAAACATACATAGATCCTATCTCAAGGCATCCCACACCTAACTTCCCCAAGTTAGGAATTTTACCAAAAACGGACTTTTTAAAGCTTCTCCAAAGCTCCCCCTACATTGGACTTACAAAGGCTTTTTAAGAACCTCTCCAAGGTTCCCCTTATACCAAGAATGGAGCAACCATACTCCCCCTTTAACTAGGCTCCCCCTAGACCTAGGGTTTCTCGCAAAGACGTGTTTGGTTTCCGAAATTAAACCCAACACTTCTTCCCCTTTGCCTAACATCAAAAAGGCCTCAATAATATCCTAATCATTGGATATTTTAACCCCTAATGATCATAAACACAGTGTACTAACCCCCCCCCCCACAAGGTTCCACACTTGTTTCTCACCACTTTGATATTTTTCAATGACTGAAAACCCCACTCAACCTGTATCAGTCGACTAACCCCAAGTGCAGTCGACTGCACGCTGAAAAACTCAATTTCAGCTTTCTGAATCCAAATTCAGAAATGCGCTAGAAATTCCACAAATCTTCAAAAATTCCCAAATTTTGTGGAGAAGTTTGTGGTACCCATACCTACTTGGGAAAAATACATTCAACAATGTATCTACCATCATTCCCAAGTTTGACACAAAACTCAAAACTACCTATGAAAATCAAGGCATAACAAACAAGAGGCAACCTCCCCCCTTAACCTATGCCCTCTTCCAATTTTCAACCAATCATCAAGTTAAGTTCTACCCAACTTAACATCACACATTTTCTTTTGTCAAGTTAATCCTAACCTAACACCCAAGTTCTCCTCCTTTGACACCATCAAAAAGATTCCCCCAAGCAATCCTATCCCTAGTGTCAAAAAGAACTCATCATATTTCTAAAAAACCCTTCAGAAATCAACTTTCAGACTTATCTGGGCAGTCGACTGATACAGTCAACTTCTGAAATTCCAGTCTAATTTCAGAAACTTCTAGAAACTTCTAGAAAACCTGGAAAAATCTAAAAATTTACAAGCACATTTGTTAGGATATGCCCTATCATAGAAAAATATGATTCCATGAAGAATATCAAATGTGTTTGACTTTTGGTACAAACTCTAATTTCCTCAAAAATGATCATTTTGTATCAACTTTCAAACCTAGACATAATGCTATGTGTTTGCCAAGGCTAACCATTACAATTTGACACATATAATTGCCTTCAATTCTCCCCTTTTTCTCATGTATCCTCAATATGATAAAACCCTCTTCTTCTCATCTCTTAACCCTAGATACATATGTACTCATCACTCATCCTTGAATTCCATGATATCAATAACGCCTTATTTTATACAATCAACATTAAATCATGACATACAATCTCATAAAGTAATATGACCCTTTCTTATGCTTCCAATTTTGTAAGTTCTTATTATTCAATATGCCTTTTCTATCTAAACCCACGGATCAGTCGACTGCCCCTGGGGCAGTCGACTGATAAACCGAACAGAAGGTTCCCAGTGTCGAATTCATCTGGACCAGTCGACTGGTTCTGAACCAGTCGACTGGTACCTGAATTTCAGTTTTTTCAGCCTAAATTCAGAAATGTCTAATTAATTCCACAAATCTCCAAAAAATCTGAAATTTCGTGGAGAGATTTGTGGAGCCTATGTCTACTTGGGAAAAATATGTTTTCAAACAAATCTACTCCAGATCCCAAGATTGAAACCAAATTCAACCCTTCCTAAATTGTATCATTGAAACTTATCCAAAAGTTCTAATTTTGGTCTCTACTTGATGTATCTTCTCATACCCCTCTAAAATTTCAAATTGAGCCTTCTTCTATAGGAATTTGGCATTTAACCCCTCTAAACTTAGGTATTTTACAGGCGCCAAGGAGATGACAATAGTCATCGACGTCAAGGGCAAGCTCGGTGTCGACAACTCAAGGGAAGAAGAAAAATCGCGTGTTGAGGCTTCGCTGGCAATCAGACGTCGTTGATGAGCTCAGCATCGCTCGCGATCACGGCAACACGAGTGGAAGAGTAAGAGAGTTACGTGAGGAGGGTCGGGGTGGGTGAAGAGATGAGTTGTCGTGCGGTTTGCGAACGAAGAGAGGAGAGGAATTTACCCTCTGGTTGGATAGGGTGAGGGGAGGTCCATTAATGGAATGAGAAGGGAGAGGAAGTATTTTAGATAATAGAATAATCCAATTATCTTCCTTAATGCACTTTCAACAATAAGAAATCATCTAAGCACTTAAGATGTACTACTAAGAAAAAAAATATTTACCTTCAAATTACGTGCGATGGTAAACAATAAAATGAATTTCATCCCAGACCTATTACATCTCACCCAAAATATATTACACCAATTATTATTTATATTTATGCCAATAAAATTTATCAAAAAAATCTTCAAATTTTTCACAGTTGGTTTTTCAGTTACTTTAGTCGTTTGACAAATACGGAGTCAACATTTTCATAATGGAAAATAATTTTGGTAAAAAAAAAATTAGAAGCGTCTAACTTATTTCAAACAGGGAGTGAAAAATTCAATTTAAGTTTTGATTTCATTTCAATACGTTCCAAGCATCATACCCAAGTCAATACCTGCCCCGGGACTATGATGCAGCGGTAGGGTAATTAGTTGTTAATCCAGACATCCGTAGTTCGATCCCTAGCTTCGGCGCATTTTGCAGAAATTTTTTCTCCAAATGGGACGCGAACCCTGGGACGTTGGGTTTCTAGACTATCCACCGCGAGCACTTTCCGATTTATCCTGATAGTCGATGAAAAACTTCCGTAGGATCGAATCGATCATCTCAGACTTAATTTATCTGCTGCTTGATTCTTTGCCAAGTCAATACCTGCTTTTATGTATCTGGCAGTAGCTTTTGTCCAAATCCATTCGGGTCGGTAGGTACCAATTTTGCCGCGTTTTCCGAACGACACTTTTAACGGCATCCATGCGTTGGCTGGCTAAACGGACGGCCGTGATCCCGTGGTTGACTCCGAACTGGGACGGCAGATTGAAAATTTTGATTCTTTCTTTATATCGAGCTCGCCGCCCTTCGACGCATCATTATTTTCTTCAATCTCCTATTTGTTCGGCCTTTTGAGTTTCTCAGATCGATCCATGGCGGAGAGGCACTTCACGAACGTGATTCCTGGCGGCGGTGTTGCGCCGGTAAGTCGGGCCCCGGTGGTTGCTTCTGGATGACGGTCTCTTGCCTTTTTGATTCGAACTAGGGATTTGAGAAACGATTTAACATTCCGATCGCGTTTTCTTGCTTCGAGGATCTTTCTTTTATGCGATTGTATCAGTTTCTTCTGTGGTATGTAATCAAAGGAATTGTTGTAAATTCTCGCCCTAATTAGATTCCCTCTTCTATGGTTTTGGCGATTAGGGAAACGCGGCTCGGGGGTTTGCGAAACCTGGTCTCAACCGGAGAGAGTTGGCAAGCAGATCGAAAGAGGCGGTATGGCATCTTTCCTCCGATTGTTTGTATTTTTTGATTCATAGGGAAATTGAAAGCTTCTAACTTTGGTATTGAGGCACAATAAATCAATCGACTTGCTCATCTTATCGGTAGAAACCATTTATGTTTCAGATGGATTCACTTGTTTCACGTTAGAGGTTGTTTTTGAAATCTTTTTGGGCAAAATAAAGACATTCTGTTCTGTTTTCCTTTATGAACTACTCAGGTAGAAAGGCGAGAGCTCAGCAGAGGCCACCTTTTCCCTCAAGGTATGCACTGGGATTCAAATAGGAAGTAGTAAATCTTGTTTGTTCTATTAAATGCCTTTTTTTTGGTTGTTAATTTGGTCCCAATTACTGTCCTTGTGACCGTTAAATGGAACCGTTTGATTATTATTAATTCGTGGACGTCTCCTCTTCACTATTACATATTCGAATTTAGGGAAGAATTAATACTCTAAGACATCTATCTGGTTAATTGTTCCTCTCAAACTCTAGTTAAACGACAAAAGATCGTATTCAAAATTGTTTACTTGACGCCCAGCCAGTATTGTCTCATATTCGGCCTCGTTATTGGTGGCTCGGAAGTTGAGTCGGATGGATAATTATAGTACGTCTTCTCTAGGAGAAATCATCAGAACTCCGACTCCGCTATACTTGTTATTGGATGAGCCATCAACATAAATCTTTCAAACCTCACCAGCTTCAGGTCCCGGGGCGGCTTCGAGCATAAAGTCGGCTAGAGCTTGAGCTTTGATAACTGTTTGAGGGTAATACTCAATCCTAAACTCACTCAACTCTGCCGTCCACTTGATTAATCGTCCCGAGGCCTCCGGATTGGTGAGGATTCGCCCGAGTGGACTGTTAGTAAGCACCACGATGGGATGCGCCAAAAACTACGACCTCAACCTTTGTGCTATCAATACTAAGGCATATGCCAATTCCTCCAGGGTAGTATACCGAGTCTCTGCTTCTTTAAGGAGATGCCCAAAGAAATAAATGAGATATTTAGTAGTGTCTTCTTCACAAACAAACGCAGCGCCCACCGCTTGTTCAGCTATAGACAAGTAGATAAACAACGCTTCTCCTTCCAACAACTTATGTAGGATGGGGAGTTCAGAGATGTATGCTTTCAAATCTGTAAAAGCTTTCTCGCATTGATCATCCCATTCGAATTTGGCTGCCTTCCTTAGAATTTTAAAGAAAGGCAGAGTTCGGTCGGTAGATCTAGATATGAACCGGGATAAGGCTGTAATTCTTCCATTAAGCTGTTGTACGTCTTTGAAATTATGAGGAGATGACATATTAAGGATAACTGGCACTTTCTCATAATTAGCTTCAATTCTTCTTTCTGTTACCATGTACTCGAGGAACCACCCACTTTTCACCCCACACAATCATTTAGTGGGGTTTAATTTCAGTCCATTGACCCTCAAGGTAGCGAATGTCTCCTCCAAATCGAAAATCATGTCTTTTCCTTTCTCTGTCTTGACCAAAATGCCATCCACATACACTTTAATGTTCTTTCCAATCTGGTGTTAGAACTCCTTGTCCATCAATGGCTGATAGGTTGCCCTTGCATTGTGCAACCCGAATGACATTACATTGTAGCAATAAGTATCATCCGTCGTTACGAAGCTGACCTTTTCTTTATCCTCTCGAGCATGGGGAACCTAGTGGTATCCGTGATATGCATCCAACATTAAAATAAATTTACAACCGAAAGTAGAATCTACCAGCTGATCAATGCGAGGCAAAGGGTAACAGTCTTTAGGGAAGACTTTATTTAAATTATGAAAGTCGATACAAACCCGCCATTTACCTCGGGCTTAGGGACTAGTACAACATTCGCCAGCCATGTCGGGAATTGAACTTCTCTGATATGCCTAGCCTTCATCAACTTTGCGACCTTCTCCCTGATTATCTCGTCTTGCTCTGGAGCAAAGTGTCGTCGCCTCTGCTTTATCGGTCGGGCTCCTGGAGTGATATGCAACCGATGTGTGGCTAAGGCAAGAGGGACTCCTTTGATTTATTCGGTAGCCCACGCGAACACATCCCGATGGTCCACCAAGCAGCTGATCAACCTACCTCTATGTTCTGATACAAGATCGGCAGCAATTCTTGTGATTCCTCCAGCCTATTGAGGATGAATTTGTACTTCCTTGCTCTCGACCTCCTGGCACTCCTCTTTGGCTCCTTCCTTTACTCGGGGATTGGTCAAGTCAATTTGTAGAGCTTCATGGGTCCTCGGGTTCTTGCGAGCTTCTGTTCTGACTACCCCACTGTAGCATTGCTGGGAAGCTAGTTGGTCTCTCTTAACTTCAGTCAACCTGTTTCCCATCGGGAATTTGATTTTCTGATGGTAGACTGAGGTCATCGCCGGGAATAAGATGAGCGTTGGTCTCCCCAAAATAGCATTGTGTGACAACGTGGCATCTACGATCATGAAGGGAGTTCTCCTTATCCTCTGTAGAGTGTCATCTCCCAACAATAAGGATAATGAGATCTGTCCTATCGGCTGTACTCAATATCCGGTGAAGCTGAAAAGCGGAGTGGAGACAGGATGTAATTCATCCTCATCAACTTGCATCTGGTCCAATGTCGCCTTATACAGGATGTTGACAGAGCTACTTGTATCCACAAAGATGTGTTTAACCTCATAATTAGCTATTCGGGCGAGGATTACCAGTGCATCTTCGTGAGGGGCTTCCACATCCTCCAGATCGTTAGGGCCGAAGGAGATAACAGGGCCCTGACGCTTCTCCCTATCCGTCCCGATGACATAATTGTTCAGCTTGCGGGTATGAGCCTTACTTGCCCGATGAGAGCCTTCTCCAGTCGGACCTCTTGAGATTACTCTCACGTGGTCCAATGGAGGTCCGCAAGCCGGAGCCTTGCCTTTCTTAGGATCCCTTTCAGGGGAGCTAGACTGGTGGGACATTATCTCTCGGCTTCTTCCTCTCGAGGGTGACCGGGACTGACGCCTGGAACTGTCTTCCCCTAGTTGTCGTCGATGAGTGGAAGGGCTTCGGCGAGGAGACCTCCGTCGATACCCCGCTTTGCTCCACTTTCTGCGGAGCTTAACGTTTGCCTCCTTGGATCTCCTCTTCTTTAAGGTATAACACTCTTTCGTAGAGTGCGTTGTAATGCCTTGGAAGTTGCAGTATTTCTTCGATGGCACGGGTCCTTCGGTGTCGACCGTCTCCACCAACCTCTTCTTGCCGACCCAGCGATCCTTCCCAGAGCGAGAGTCCTTCACTTAAGTAGGAGTAGGTGGCTATCTCCTCTCGGATTGTACCGAGATTTGGATAGGGACTCCCGTCGAGTCTTTCGATGGGCATACTGCACCTATTCAACGTTGACATGCTTGACCGACCGCCTTGAGGTGTGCCCAATATAAGTGTCATGATGAGCCTCAAATTTAGATATTTATAAATTGAAAACCCTTGGCTAACAAAATTGAATGTAGTATAGGGGCCTCAGGTCGTATTTTTCCAACGACTAGTTGTGAATGTTTAACTCAAGCTTGAAATTGTTGTCGTTTGATGTTTTTGGGTTTTCTAGTAAAATGGGGGGTTTTTGCGATAAGGAAATAACAGTATAAAATAGGATGAACTTAGCTAAAGCACGGAATGAATTAGGAAATTGCAAGAACTACTCTTAACTGTTGGTGCAATTTGCACTAATAGTTAAACTTAAGTTTTGATGAATGACAAATAGGTTAAATTTAGGCTTGCTTTTGGTTTTGACCTCTTTTCTAAGTGTGCAGGGTTGAAAGACTTAGGACCTGACACCAGGCTGAAGTCCAGGATGGTTGAGTCCTGGTAGGAAGTCCAGTTGGGTTCGCGGGGCCTGACAATTGGCTGAAGCCCAAGTTGGTTGAAACATGGTAAAAAGACCAGGGTGGTTGAGCCCTGGCAGGAAGACTTGGTGGGTTAAGAAGTTAAGTAGAGCTGCACGAGGTAAGTAAGGTAAGTCACTAGAGGAGCGAACCAGTAAGGACGGGCCCTATTTTAGGACTGTAGGCGCGGTCCAACTTAGGCTCATTTTGGTGACCTCGGTTGAGTCCTGGTTAGATACTTATCCAAGTTTGGACGGGGTCTAATTAACTCTAAATGCATTCTTATCTTAGTCCATTGCATTAAATCTATTTTACATGTTTTATTTGATATGTGAACTAATTAAAATTTGTAGGTAAATTTTACAAAGTTATTCCTCATTTAAAGCCTCGGTGGAGGATAAACTCTCATTTAAATTATTCGTATTTCTTATTTTATTTAAGAATAAAATTACTCCTACTAATGATAAAATGTTATTTTGTACGAGAGTTTAAACTTTATTTAAATTATTTTTTTAAGTGAAGCAAAGGATAGAAACGTTATCTTCTTTGAATTATCCCAAAAAATAGCTTGTTGATGGATAAAATTTGGGCTGAGAAGATCATGCATCGGATTGAATATTGGCAGCTCGAGACACTATAAAAAGAGGCAAGCGAGCCTTCTAAGAAAGTAAGTTATTTTTCTCTGGTTTAAGCTTTGGCGCTCTCCTGCTTCCACGCTCCTCTACTGTGGTTTGTGCTTTGACTCGACGTTGTCCGACTGCTGCCGGAAGATCGCTCCCAACACCCAAGCCGCTTCAGATAATCTTAAGTGTTGGGTAACACATTTTTAATTGTTTTGTCTGCACTGAAATTATTTAAGGGGGAAGTATAGGGTTGTTACACTTCCGCCTAATCTTGTATTCGAATCACTCTACCGGGAGTTTACCGGTAAAGGATTTTAGTGGATTGCACACAGGAAAGGTTCAAAGAGCCTGGGCCTTTGAGTAGGAGTCGCCGAAGGCTCCGAACGAAGTAAAAAACTCCGCGCTTATTTTTTGTTGTTTCGTTTTAATTCTTCCGCCGCGCACGTTTTTCAAAGCATCGTACGATTTTCTATCGACTCTGATTTTAAAACGTAAGTTTTAAAAGTCACGTGATTCACCCCCCCTCTCACGTGCATCGGTCCTACACGTGGTATCAGAGCGTTGGTACGCTCTGAATCGGTGCAACCACCGTAAGAGCCAGGGGAGATCCATTTTTCTTCGCATTTTGTGTTTTTCGTTACACAATCTAAATTAGGTATTGTTGCTTAAATTTAGATCTTTTTCTTTTGTTCGTTCAATTTTACTCGAATTTGGTGCAACACCATTTTGAGTCGCTCTTCTCTTATTCCTTTTTTTTCGTACCACACCACTAATCCAAGACTTAGTCTTGGAACGAGTTTTGTTGTTTTTTTTTGTCAAACACAGATGGCCCAGAATGAAGGTTACAACACTGCTCGTCCTCCGCTCTCCAACGGGGAAGATTTCCCCTACTGGAAGCGGAGAATGGAAGTGTACTTCAAAACTGATATGGATAAATGGTTCACGGTGCAAACTGGCTACGAACCACCAATCGACGAGGGAAACAAGGCGCCACTGAAGCCCGATAGATGGAACCTGGAAATGAAGAAAACAACTCAGATCGAGTTCAAAGTGCAGAACACCCTCCAGTGCGGACTAACCAAAGAAGAGCTGAACAGAATCGGACTAATCGAATCAGCAAAAGAACTTTGGGATAAACTAATTGAATTGCATGAAGGCACTACTGATGTAAAGGTAACAAAAAGGGATTTGCTTTTAAATAAATTGTTTAATATGAAAATGCAGGAAGGAGAATCTGCAAGTCAACTTCACGCTCGGATCAAGGACATATTAAATGGACTCCACCTGATTGGGCACAAACAAAAAAATAGAGACATTATAAGGTATGCACTAAATGCCTTTCCTAGAAATTCATTATGGGCATCCATTATAGATGCTTATAAAATTTCTAGGAATCTTTCCAAAATAAATTTAGATGAACTGTTTTGTGAATTAGAGTTGCATGAACAAACTAACGCCAAGGCCGAGAAAGGGTTTGCTTTGTTTGCAGATTCTTCAAGAAAGATCAAGTCGAAGAAGAATATTCAAGAAGAATTCGAAGAAGAACTAGAGTCAGACTCATACGATGAGGAGCAAATGGTAAACTTGGTAAGAAAAGTCTTTGCCAAAATGAAGAACAAATTTTCAAAAAGGGACTCCAAAAGATAATGAAGCCCACCAGCAATGAAGGTAAAAGCAAAATGACCTGCTTCAGCTGCAACAGAAAAGGGCACTTCAAACATGAATGCCCCTATAAAAAGGAGGACCAACCCAAGAAGAATAAGAAGAAGAAGGCTTTACAAGCCACCTGAGACGAGAGCTCGGACGACTCCGACGATGAACTACCAAAAAACTCAAGTTACCTCGCGCTAATGGCAACCGGACCTGGATCGGACTCGGAGAGCGACGAAGATTCCGAATACAAGTCGAGCCAAGAGATCAGACTCTTTTCGGACGGCTCGACTGAGGTATACTTAGATTCAATTAATAAATTTTTTTTAAAGATTATCTCTGTTTTAAATAAAAAATTGCTTGCATCTGAATCTAGGAATGACCAGCTCCTTAAGGAAAATCAAGACCTTAAGGAGCAATTGATTAATACCAAAACCTTAACTGAATCAACTCAAAATGAAAGAACAATTGATCTTGAAAATGATAATTCCACCCTAAAGGTTGAAGTTCAAAATCTCAAGGACATACTAACAACTTTTACAACCCGGTCCAAGAATCTTGACCTTATTCTTGGATCTCAAAAGGGCGTGTACAATAAATCTCGGATAGGATATAAATCAGGATCGATCCAAACACCTTTATCTCATTTGTCCACCCACGTGAAAACCGGCGAAAAGCGTGGGTCCCGAAAGCTTACCTAACAAAGCAAGTAGGGCAGAACCAATACTATGTCCCCAAAAAGGACATTCATTACATTCACCCTAAACACTCTACCTATAATTTAGGGGGAGGCATCAAATTAGTTGGCACCTCAAAGTCACCCTTTACCCGTCTGGGTACCTAGGACTAGTTTCAAAAGTTAGTCTGACACTTGACCTACTCAGTACCAGGGTAGGGCGAGCTGATAGTACGCTAGGGAAGCTGATCTAAGGAGTCAGGTAGGGGAAGACGTCCTCTATTTGGTCTTCATAGCCCAGTGGAACTAGCCGAAGCTACCCCGCCACATCCTAGACTAGTTAGACCAAAGAGTTTCAATAGGTAGGTTAAAAGTACAACTTCCTTAAACGGTTTTGCCTAGAAAGTGGTTATTGATCCAATAAGGCTTCAGCCAAAGAAGACCTCTGTGCCTCGCCACGGCCTGGAAACCAATTATGGAGATATACTTTTAAACTGCTTCTTGTCAAACCTGAATCTAACAAAAGTCAGATTAACTTTTATAAAATAAACTCAAACTTATCTCACACAAATCATAGGATCTCTTTGATTGACAACTTGGATCAAGTGAGATGAATAAGGACAACTAAATTCAAAATTCAAAATTTCAAATTCCTTAAGTCCTTTTTAAGTTGTTCAAAATTCAAAATTTTCAATTCCTTAAATCTTTTAAATTCTTTAACTTTTTCAAAATTTCAAGTCTTCAAATTTCTTAAGACTTTTCAAAATTCAAATTCTCCTAAGCGTTTTAAAAAAAATCAAAATTTTAAACTTCTTAAATTTTTTTTGGAGTTCAAATTTCTTAAGTTTCTTTAAATCATTCCTTTAACTCATTCAAAATTTAAACTAAATTCTAAAAAATCTCCTACCTAACTGTAGGAAAACAAGTGGATTACTCCAGACACATGACTGGAGATCCCACCAAGTTTACAAAACTCAAGTACAAAAGTTTAGGGACCGTTGCGTTTGGAAACAACGGTAAACTTAAGGTAATTGGCCTAGGTAGCATTGAACTTG
This sequence comes from Boesenbergia rotunda, assembly GCA_024364735.1. NCBI lineage: Eukaryota > Viridiplantae > Streptophyta > Magnoliopsida > Zingiberales > Zingiberaceae > Boesenbergia > Boesenbergia rotunda. The sequence goes on from JAGFNQ010004601.1 coordinate 374,271, forward strand.
AGTTTGATTTTATAATTAAAAATATCTTACTTGATGAAAACTTTCACTTCAATTTACTAAGTATCAGCCAATTGTGTGACACTGGGTATAAGGTTAGGTTCTTGGCCAATGAATGCCTGATCAAACACACTGACAACCCAAACATCACACTCTGAGGACATAGGCACAATAACATCTATGAAATTAGGTTAACCCATCCCCTAGTAAATTGTCTTTTAACACATAAGGATGAGACTTGGCTCTGGCATAGGAGACTTTCACACACTCACTTCAGAAAATTACCTAAACTAAATGGTTTAGTTAGAGGCCTACCAAAGTTATCTAACTTTGAGACAATCTTATGTAATGCTTGTCAACAAGGGAAACAAACTAGATTAACTCACAAACCAACTAATCAAACTCAAACTAAATCAATTCTTGAATTAATTCACCTAGACCTATTTGACTCACATGGGGTAAAATCAATTAGTGGGAATCTATACTGTTTAGTAATTATAGATGACTATTCAAGCTTCACTTGGATAAAATTCTTAAAAAATAAAGATGGAACTTTTGATATATTTACTCAATTTTGCAAATTAATAGAAAATGAAAAAGGGGTTAAAATTATAAGACTTAGGAGCGATAACGGTGGGGAATTCAAAAATCGAAAATTTAATCAATTCTATTTAGAAAATGGCTACCACAACGAATTCTCCTGCCCTAAAACACCTCAACAAAATGGAATTGTAGAAAGAAAAAATAGAACACTACAAGAAGCAACCAGAACAATGCTTAATGAATACAATTTACCTAAATACCTTTGGGCTGAGGCTGCCAGTACAACCTGTTATGTACAAAACAGAATAACTATAAATAAAAATCTAGGAAAAACGTCTTTTGAAATCTATTATAACAAACAACCTAATTTTAAATATTTTAAAGTATTTGGATGTAAAGTGTATATATTAAATACGAGAGAACACTTAGGCAAATTAATAGAAAATGAAAAAGGGGATAAAATTATAAGACTTAGGAGCGATAACGGTGGGGAATTCAAAAATCAAAAATTTAATCAATTCTATTTAGAAAATGGCTACCACAACGAATTCTCCTGCCCTAAAACACCTCAACAAAATGGAATTGTAGAAAGAAAAAATAGAACACTACAAAAAGCAACCAGAACAATGCTTAATGAATACAATTTACCTAAATACCTTTGGGCTGAGGCTGTTAGTACAGCCTGTTATGTACAAAACAGAATAACTATAAATAAAAATCTAGGAAAAACGTCTTTTGAAATATATTATAATAAACAACCTCATTTTAAGTATTTTAAAATATTTGGATGTAAAGTGTATATATTAAATACAAGAGAACACTTAGGAAAGTTTACATCTAAGGTTGAGGAAGGTATCTTTGTAGGTTGTTCCCTTACCAGTAGAGCCTATCAAGTTTAAAACAAAACTACCCTAAGAATTGAAGAAACTACAAATGTAAAATTTGATAAAAAATCTGACCCTAAATAAGTCTGATCAAACCACCTACCAACCAATTGATTTTGTTAGGTCCAGTACTGACCCAGATGAAAGCCCAATTAAGGACCAAGACCATGATCTGACTGAACCTTCACCTAACCAAACCAGAACCATTCGAGTTAGCTCAGCCCACTCTATTGATCAAATCATAGGTGATCCAGAACTGAGAATTCAAACTAGGTCAGCCTTTAGAAACCTTAGCCAGATTGCTTTAATTTCCAAAATTGAACCAAAATCAGTAAAAGAGTCTTTACTTGACTCTGATTGGATCATAGCTATACAAGAGGAGTTAGCCCAAATTGAACGTAGTCAAGTCTGAGATTTAGGGAGTGTTTGGGAGAGCTTCTGCTTACTGCTTTTTAGCTTCTAGCCATGCAAAAGTGCTTTTGAGTGTTTGGGAATGCCAGATTCTGCTTTAACTTCTGCAACTTTTACTCAAAAGCTAGAAGCAACAATTTGATGCTTTTTTCTGCTTCTGCTTTTTTGCTTATGGTGTAGAATTAAAAGTTGACATTTATACCCTTAATAAATTTATTATTTTACATAATTACCATCACATTTTTAAATAAAATCTTATATTTTTATATAATTTATATTTTCAAAAAAATTTATACATATTTGTATAAATTTATATAAATTTTATTATTTTATTATTTTTTATATTTTTATTAACTTTATATTTTTTTAAATATATATATTATTAAAAAAATAATTTTGATATAATATTTAAAATATAATATTAAATATATAAAATATTATAGATCATGTATCAAAATTATATTTAGATAATTAAAAAAAATTAATTTTGATAGTTTAAGGATATTATTGTCATTTAATTAAAAATTAAGCTTAAAAGTGATTATTCACCAAACACTCAAACTTTACCTTGTATCAGCTTTTGACTTCTATTTCCAAACACTGCATGCTTTAGCTTCTTACTAACTTCAAGATAATCACTACAAGAATCACTTTTCAAGAAGTAAAAGCTCTCCCAAACACTCCCTTAGTACCCTTACCTAAAGACAAAAAGTTTATTGAAACCAAATGGATCTTTAGGAATAAACTTAACGAACAAGGTGAAACAGTCAGGAATAAGGCTAGGTTAGTAGCTAAAGGGTTTAGCCAAGTAGAAGGACTTGATTATGATGGAACCTATGCCCCTGTAGCTAGACTTGAGTCTATTAGGATGCTTTTATGTTATGCAACCCATAAAGGATTCAAATTGTATCAAATGGATGTTAAGTCAGCCTTCCTAAATGACCTAATTAAGGAAGAGGTTTATGTAGGACAACTCCCTGGTTTTGAAAGCTTAGAACACCCTGACTATGTCTTTAAACTTAAAAAGACCCTATATGGACTTAAGCAAGCCCCTAGGGCCTGGTATGAAAGACTGTCTAATCACTTAATATCTAAAGGTTTTAACCAAGACAAAATTGACCCAACATTATTTGTTAAAACCCTAAAAATTGATATTTTTATAGCCCAAGTATATGTAGATGATATAATATTTGGCTCAACTAACTCAAATTTTTTGCAAGATTTTATAACGGTAATGGAAAATGAATTTGAAATGAGTTTAGTAGGCCAATTAACTTTCTTTTTAGGGCTACAAATAAAACAGACTAGTGAGGGTACTTTTGTCTATCAACAAAAATACACTAAAGAACTACTTAGAAAATTTGGAATGGATAGTGCAAAAGAAATTAAAACACCTATGGCTACCAATCAAACTGTAGATAGTGACTTAAATGGCAAAACGGTTGACCTTAAATATTATAGAAGTGCTATAGGCAGCTTACTTTACCTGACTGCATGTCGACCTGATATTCTCTTTGCAGTTAGTATGTGTGCTAGGTATCAAACATGTGCTAAATAGTCACATCTAACCCTAGTTAAAAGAATATTTAGGTACCTTAAAGGGACAGAAAATTTAGGAATTTGGTACCCTAGAACAACCCAATTTGAACTTATTGGATTTTCTGACTCAGATTATGCTGGCTGTAAATTAGATAGGAAAAGTACCAGTGGTGGATGTCAACTTCTAGGGCCCTCACTAGTTAGTTGGTTCAGTAGAAAACGTCACTGTGTTGCCCTATCCACCACTGAAGCTGAGTACATAACCATGGGTGAGTGTGCAACCCAATTACTTTGGATGATGCATACGTTAAAAGACTTTAACTTAGATTTTAAGAAAGTCAAAATCTTTAAAGATAATCTATGTTCAATTAATCTAACCAAAAACCCAGTCCACCACTCTAGGACCAAACATATAAAAATTAAACATCATTTTGTCAGAGATCATGTTAATAAGGAGAAATTGAACTTAACCATGTTGAATCTAAGGCTAACGTAGCTGATATATTTACTAAACACTCCCTGAATCTGAATTTAGTAACTTAAGAAGGTTAATAGGAATGTGTGTTATAGACTAGAACTGACCTGATCACACTTACTTTTTTTGAATAATCAACTCGCATATTCTATTTGACCATTAGCTTAATTACTTTGATTCTTGGTTTAATTGGCTTAATTTTAGTATTTCAAACTTGCATAAAAAAAAGGTGGATTTAGCCTAGGTTTGACCCCTAAAACTGCATGAACCTATAGATTTAGGTAGCCGCATCTCACAAAACACATTAAGGTTAACTTGTTTGTGCTTGCAAAACATAGAACAGATGTGAGATGCATAGGACTTTGCCTGGACTTCAGAATACTTAAGTCTGTGCATCGCAGTAAGTCTGGGCGTAAAAAACCCATATTACAGTGATCAAGTCAAGTAGTCGTGAATTAAAATCTGAGCTAGACATTATTACTTGACTCGACTAACCCAGTGAACACTACCATCATCTAGATAGTTAGCTAGTAACTAAGGTTAGACACCTAAAAAGGGCTAAAATTCTTACTTGGTTCAAGGGGAGCATGAGTTAAAATCTTTCGCTTTTTGTGCTCTTTCGAATATGTTAGTTAAAAAAAAATTTGGAAATGTTGGTTCACCTATCCTTAAAATCATTGTTCAAATTTTTCTTTTAAAATTTTGTGTAAAAAAAAAGCATGGTGCACTTATTATTTCAGAAACTGAATGCGTGTTAAGAATTTTTTTTTTCGCCAAATACTTAAAGTATTTTTTTACTTAGCTGGCATATTACTTGACTGCGTGTTTTATTTCTGATACTTGTGCACTTATTATTTCTTTGTTTTGATGAATGCCAAAGGAGGAGGGTTTAAGGGTTAGGTTAGAAAATTAAAAATTTCTGATCTTAGAGCATGTCATTTGCATATCTGGTATTTTCCAACTTTAACCCAGGTTGTCATTTCATCAAAAAGGGGGAGATTGTTGGTACAATTTGCACTAATAGTTAAACTTAAGTTTTAATGAATGACAAATAGGTAAAAGTTAGGCTTGCTTTTGGTTTTGACTTCTTTTCTAAGTGTGCAGGGTTGAAAGACTTAGGACTTGACACCAGGCTGAAGTCCAGGGTGGTTGAGTCCTGGTGGGAAGTCCAGTTGGGTTCGCGGGGCCTGACAATTGGCTGAAGCCCAAGTTGGTTGAAACTTGGTAAAAAGACCAGGGTAGTTGAGCCCTGGCAGGAAGACTTGGTGGGTTAAGAACTTGAGTAGAGCTGCACGAGGTAAGTAAGGTAAGTCACTAGAGGAGCGAACCAGTGAGGACGAGCCCTATTTTAGGACTGTAGGCGCGGTCCAACTTAGGCCCATTTTGGTGACCTCGGTTGAGTCTTGGTTAGATACTTATCCAGGTTTGGACGGGGTCTAATTAACCTTAAATGCATTCTTATCTTAGTCCATTGCATTAACTCTATTTTACAGGTTTTATTTGATATGTGAACTAATTAAAATTTGTAGGTAAATTTTACAAAATTATTCTTCATTTAAAGCCTCGGTGGAGGATAAACTCTCATTTAAATTATTCGTATTTCTTATTTTATTTAAGAATAAAATTACTCCTACTAATGATAAAATGTTATTCTGTACGAGAGTTTAAACTTTATTTAAATTATTTTTTTAAGTGAAGCAAAGGATAGAAACGTTATCTTCTTTGAATTATCCCAAAGAATAGCTTGCTGATGGATAAAATTTGGGCTGAGAAGATCATGCATCGGATTGAATATTGGCAGCTCGAGGCACTATAAAAAGAGGCAAGCGAGCCCTCTAAGAAAGTAAGTTATTTTTCTCTGGTTTAAGCTTTGGCGCTCTCCTGCTTCCACGCTCCTCTACTGCGGTTTGTGCTTTGACTCGACGTTGTCCGACCGCTGCCGGAAGATCGCTCCCAACACTCAAGCTGCTTCAGATAATCTTAAGTGTTGGGTAACGCATTTTTAATTGTTTTGTCTGCACTGAAATTATTTAAGGGGGAAGTGTAGGGTTGTTACACTTCCGCCTAATCTTGTATTCGAATCGCTCTACCGAGAGTTTACCGGTAAAGGATTTTAGTGGATTGCACACAGGAAAGGTTCAAAGAGCCTGGGCTTTCGAGTAGGAGTCGCCGAAGGCTCCGAACGAAGTAAAACTCCGCGCTTATTTTTTGTTGTTTCGTTTTAATTCTTCCGCCGCGCACGTTTTTCAAAGCATCGTACGATTTTCTATCGACTCTGATTTTAAAACGTATGTTTTAAAAGTCGCGTGATTCACCCCCCTCACGTGCATTGGTCCTACATTAACCTATTGGAAAACCTAAGCAATTCGATTTCAAACTATTGAATTGAAACTTAAGAACTAAACTTCAATGCAGAGAATAAATTGCAGAGAATTAATTGTAAGGAACTAATTGCATAAATCGAAAGCTACAACAAAACAATGCTTAAAGGCTTGACTTGAAATGTAGTTGGAACAAACTTAAACAATGTGAAGAAAATAAATGCTTGAACCAAAATTATCCTAAATTAAACACCAAATTAATTCATCAACAAGACTTTCCTTTGCCGTCATGCAAAGGTTGAGCTAGAAACCCTCTGAACTCAAAAACCAATGAAGAAAAGCTCCTGGAATCAGTTTGCTGCGAATTGGCCTTCCTGATCGATCAATCGATCGATCAGGTCCTCTTCTGATCGGTCGCGAGACCGATCAGAGGCATCTATGTCCGGTCATCGCGATCGGTCAGTAGCTGAAACGCTTCCATCAAACTCTCCATCTTGACGCGCTGATAAGCGATCGAACTCAAAACCTTCAGAACAGCATCGGAGAACCCCTCCGAACGATCCTTCAGCTTCGGTCGATGAAAACCCGCGATCGGCAATGGATCGATCCGTGAAAACAACGCTCTGGCGAAACCCTCACCTGAGCTTCCAAAAACACAATCGATTAGCAAACTGAACAAGGAAATTACCTCTATGATTTGAAATCTCGAAAAGATCTGAATCTGATGTGGTCGCGCACGCGATCTGAGAAAGAACGATGAAGAAAAACGAAGAACAACGAAAATTGAAGAACTCTGCTACACGCGACGACCCAATCTGGGGAGGAAAGGTTTCGGTTTTATCAGTTAAAAATGGACGGCTGAGATCGTTCTGGCTTCATCCGACGGTCAGATTAACTCGGATCAAGCCCAAACCTTCCAGATCTCAATCAAGGGTCAGGATCTGCTCCTCCTTAGCTTGGATCAATCAAATATGCAACGGGTGGCTCAGATTGCCCTGATCTTTGAATGGACGGTTTATACTCTCTTAAGCTTGATCCAACGGTTGGATGATCTCTGATTTGGACCAAAACTTCATATCTTGATCCATGGACTTGATTAACTCTATCTTTAGCTTGGATTGATCAGAAGTTGACGGATGGCTCAGATCTAGCCGTTTCTTGATCGGACGACCCATATTAATCCGATGCTTGATCACCTTGATCCGGATCCAATTCTGACTCAAGTTTGATCCAATCTGATCTAGGTCCATGATCATTTGAAGCCTACAAAATTAGATTCAAATTTAATGTCCAAAATATCTCAAATATACAAAGATTTGAATTAAAAGCTAAAATAAAGGTAATATATGAAACCTAATGTAAATGCAAACTTAAGCATATAAAAGTGGATCAAAACATGGATTTGAGAGCCTTAAATGATTAACAAAATGGTAGTTATCACGCCCCAATAGATTATCGAAGTTGGTCGACGGTTTCTTTACTAGCGACCGGAAGAAATCTCTTTCAGAGAGTCCTCGCATGAAGGCGCTGATGAAGATCTCTGAGGTGGCACTCGACACGTCTTGTGCCACCCGATTGAACCGTTGAATATAATCCTTCAGCGGCTCTTTGCTCTTCTGTTTCAAGGCGAACAGGTTCAGAGTTACCTTCTGGCATCGTCGGTTATTGGCGAAGTGATGTAAGAAGACAGTCTTAAACTCCAGAAAGGAGTTTATCGAATTTTGAGGTAGCCTCTGAAACCATCTCTGGGCGGCCCCCGATAATGTGTTTAGGAATACCCGACACTTTACACCATCTGTGTATTGGTGTAACAGGGCCGCGTTCTCGAACTTGCAAATGTGGTCTTTCGGATCCGTTTTTCCATCATAATCAGCAATTCCTGGACCACGAAACTGCTTGGGCATGAGATCCGCTACGATATCTAGAGAAAAAGGAGTTGATGGAGATTTCAGAAGAACTTTGGAGGCCTCGATCTTCCCCTGTCCATCCTCCTACTATAAAATGCTGGAGGCGGCGAAATGCACCCTCTCCATTTCTGCCATGGAATCACTCCTGGGCACTGGGCTATCATTGTCGGCCCCTCTGGTGGCGAGACGGATTTTCGATTTCGGTTGTGCGAGGCCGACATCCTGGGGATCTTAGCCTACATCGAAGCCACTCTTTGAGAGGCGGCTTGTTCAATCGATGCTGCTCTAGCGCTCCTCTGACGACGTTGGCGACCAAATGATCCAACTCCTCCCGTGTTAAAATGATGGGTTGTCCCTCTAGATCTGCCATCACAATGTTCCTTCGGGTGCTTAGATGTTTCCCACAGACTGCGCCAAACTTGTTCCGGAAACAAACGACGGGGATGACGAATCACCAAAGCGTAGCCCACGACGACGATGACGGGGAGAGGATGTTGACTCCTGCAAGATTAATACGAGCCTAAAGGGGATGCACCGGAAGAAGTTCCGGTGGAGCCCTCTCCGACGCTCAAGTCAGAACTCTTTCTCTTAGGGATAACCACGAGGAATCAAAGTACTATAATTCTAGCAAACTTACCCTCCTTTACCTGGGTGTTGAGGCGTCTTATATACCTGATGTCTTCCTCCCACGTGTCCCCACCTCCTCCTCCACGCTTCTTTATCATCGGGTACTTGATAGTTGTTCTCTTCTGGTAACAACCACTGTGACTATTAAGACCATAATTACCATGCGTTGCGAACATTAATTACCTAATACCTTTTTGTTCTGGAAGGAGCGTGTACTTGAAGCCTGGCTTTCTTATCTCTATGTTAATCTTTGGGCTCCATTCTCCCGAGTCAATCTCGGAGTCTTATCTCCCAAACTGACCTCGATGCCTACTTCCGTTTTCCCGAGATAGACTTGGGAGCCCGATTCTTGATCTGACCTCGGGGGACTTTTTTCCGTTCTCCTGAGATTGTCTCAAGAGCCCAATTCTCGATCTGACCTCGGGACACTAGTTCGGTGGGCTTTGTCACGTAACTTTCCCGTATCATGTATCCATCTCGAGTTGCTCATCCCTATCACACATACTCAAATTATTACAGGTACATTTTCATACATACACCACACTAATTTTTGAATTTATACCTTTGTCTACTTAAATCGAATCAACCATTCATCACTAAATATTGAAATAACCATTCATGTCCCATTAAAAAGATCAATTCAAATCCAAAATGACTCACAACTTATCTGTTTGATCTACTGTACAAATAAACTAATTTTAAAATGTTTACTTCTGCTATTTTTTTATTGAATCATTCTTACATATAGATAAAGATGAGGTTATGTGTACGCCAATTTGATCAATAACTATTAAAAAAATTAAATTTGACATGAATTTAAAAATAAATTAAATCTTCCTATTCCTCTATATATAGTTAAATAAAGAGACATGCATACTTTGAACTTTAGATAAATTTGAAAATTATAGTATTCTAATGCTTCAATTGTCCACTTTGTCCTGTACATCTAAAGAGCATTTAATGTCTCATGGGATAAATTGATGAATAATACGTGAATATTATTATTTTAAAAATTTAAAAGTTAAAATTTAGCAAAGTCAATATGATCATCCTCTCCACATATTAGCTATAACATTCGGGTTAATAGTCTCCGTAATTTACCTCTTTCGTGTTGGCTATAGGACAGGTTGGTAGGGGCGCTGGGATGAACGAATCACCTTTTGTTACCTCTAACATTGAATATTTTTTTATATAAAAATTTATTATACATGATATTATAATTTAACTTTTAAATTCTAAGATAAAATGTTATTGATATAACTAGAGTATGGGCAAGTAAACATTCAGAAAAATAAAATTAACCAAACTGAATCGAATCTATTGAATTTTGAAATTTGATTCGGTTAATTTAGTTTTCAATTTTTTTTCAAAATTCACTTTGATTTTTAATTAATTCAGTTCAGTTTCGATTTTAAATTTTATAATTCGGTTAAACCGAATAACACTATTAATTTGATTATTTTTTATTTAAAAATATAATTAATTAAATAAAATCTCATTTTTTAATTAAAAACCGAATAAAGTTTTAAAATTTCGATTAATTTAGTTGAAAATTGAATTAATTGATATTTTATCGATTTGGTCTGATAAAAAATTTTTAATTTATTTGATTTTCGATTTATTCGATTCGATTTGATCGAATAAAAAAAATCGCCGATGGTGACATAGGATAAAATTTTCTTGTGCTTAAGGATCCTATAGTAACAATAAAGAAAGTGCTAAAGTATTGACAGGAGTGGAAACATCAGCAGTTCAGAAATTGCAATCTTTTAAATAAGAACTTGTTAATTCATGAGTATATCATGAAGTTACAAAGTTGTATGGTTGATCCGGACCTTACCTACAGGTAGGGGCATAGGCCGGGCCCACCGGTCAGCCTGGCGCCGAGAAAGCCTAGCAGACAGATCAACGGGTAGGTCCTCACGCCTGAACCCCTCCAAAGAGAGGGGGGGGGGGGGGGGGGAGGGGGGAGGGGGGAGAAGAGGGGTACATCAGACCGTCGACGAGGGCGGCCGGGCCACCTTTCAGCCGTCCGACCAGATAAATGCTTAGCTGCCCGTACTCTTCGAGCTTACCCCGACCTCGAGCCGGGTTTGGCACCACCAGCGGGCAGCCATCCGCACTCTCTCCTTCTGTGGTCGTCACTCAAACAGGATGTCCAACTTGGATCAGATAAACATCTCGAGGTAACCTCCGACCCAGGGCGTACCCTGCGCTCCTTCTTTCTACGAGTCAGATGCGTGGCTGCCCACGCTCCCTGGTCCTTACCCGACTCGGTCCCCAGCACTCGGACCAGCCAGTCGGCGCTCGGAGTACGGGCTGTCCCGCCCTTACGCCCCTTTACATCCTTATCTCCAGGGTATGACCCTGTTAATAGGGTTCCTCGCGCCATACCTACCTCTGACATCTCCCCGCGGCTAGGCCGCGCATCGAGTACCCTCGTACTGCGCACTCAGTACCCACGTACTGCTAGAGCACCCCGCGCCATGCCGCGCCGTTCCTCCGTGCTCCCTGCGAGCTGACAACCACCTCACCCTTGTTCCATCAGTACGAACGAGGGCTGTCAGCTCCCCCGGTTACATAAGATTGGCACTCCCCCTACCACAGGTACGCGCGCGCGAGTTCTCGCATCCTTTGCCCCATTTCAATTCAGTTTTCACTCATCTGCCCTCGGGGACTGACTTGATCGTCGGAGTGCCTGACCGGGGATTTCCCTGGCGGGTTCGCTGACGGCCTCTGTTTTGCAGGGACGTGGCAAGGCGCGGTCGGCAACCGGCCACCTCATCGGCTCGTGCCACCCGGGAGGCCCGTCTGGCCCACGGGATCGCCGCCCGCTTCGCGACAGGATCAAATTTGGCGCTAGAAAGAGGGACACCAGCAGCCTGATCGGAAGTGGAAGTGGGAGATCCATCTGGGTTCTGACGGTTAGCGCTCCCTGAGAATACGGGCCTTTCTTCATCAAACTTTAGACGAGTCATTAATGCACCAAAGGCCTTATGGTAGATCCCCTCATGGCGGTACTTGATTTGCTCTTTTTCTAGCAAGGCGAAAAGGACCAGTCGGATAGGGGAAAAGGTGCATGCTACGTTTTCCGCGTAGCTGATGTCTGGCCTTCTGGATGTACCTCGTATATTCTATGCATCTCTATGATCCGGCCTTTTGGATATGGCTTATCCGCGCACCATGTATTGGAAAACTGGATATGTTCTATATACTCGCCGTGTGTCTGAACTCAGGTCTTCTGGACATATCTCATCTATTCTGTGCGCCCCTCATGGATGGTTTTCTGGGGATACAGCGGCGACTTCATTTCCCTCGGCGAGGCTCTTAGGCGGCCCGTGGCGGCCCACGCTCCCTGAGATGCCCACGACCGGGAAGCCTCGGCGAGGCTCTCAGGCGACGTGTGGCGGCCCACGCTCCCTAAGATGCCCTCGACCGGGAAGCCTCGGCGAGCCTCTCAGGTGGCGCGTGGTGGCCCACGCTCCCTGAGATGCCCTCGACCGGGAAGCCTCGGCGAGGCTCTCAGGCGGCGCGTGGCGGCCCACGTTCCCTGAGATGCCCTCGACCGGGAAGCCTCGGCGAGGCTCTCAGGCGGCGCGTGGCGGCCCATGCTCCCTGAGATGCCCTCGACCGGGAAGCCTAGGCGAGGCTCTCAGGCGGCGCGTGGCGGCCCATGCTTCCTGAGATGCCCTTGACCGGGAAGCCTCTGCGAGGTTCTCAGGCGGCGCGTGGCAGCCCACGCTCCCTAAGATGCCCTCGACCGGGAAGCCTCGGCGAGGCTCTCAGGCGGCGCGTGACGGCCCACGTTCCCTGAGATGCCCTCGACCGGGAAGCCTCGGCGAGGCTCTCATGCGGCGCGTAGCGGCCCACGCTCCCTGAGATGCCCTCGACCGGGAAGCCTCGGCGAAGCTCTCAGGCAGCGCGTGGCGGCCCACGCTCCCTGAGATGTCCTCGACCGGGAAGACTCGGCGAGGCTCTCAGGCGGCGCGTGGCGGCCCACGCTCCTTGAGATGCCCTCGACCGGGAAGCCTCGGCGAGGCTCTCAGGTGGCGCGTGGCGGCCCACTTTCCCTGAGATGCCCTCGACCGGGAAAGCCTCGGATCGGCTCTCGGTCAGACGCATGATGGTCCATGCTGCCCGAGAGATCACCCGACCGAGAGGCCTTCTTCTTGCTCCGTGCAAGCCCTTCCCTCGGATCGGCTCTCGGTCAGACGCATGACGGCCCATGCTGCCCGAGAGGTCACCCGATCGAGAGACCTTCTTCTTGCTCCGTGCAAGCCCTTCCCTCGGATCGGCTCTCGGTCAGACGCATGACGGTCCATGCTGCCCGAGAGGTCACCCGACCGACTGGCCTTCTTCTTGCTCCGTGCAAGCCCTTCCCTCGGATCGGCTCTCGGTCAGACGCATGACGGTCCATGCTGCCCGAGAGATCACCCGACCGAGAGGCCTTCTTCTTGCTCCGTGCACGCCCTTCCCTCGGATCGGCTCTCGGTCAGACGCATGACGGTCCATGCTGCCCGAGAGGTCACCCGACCGAGAGGCCTTCTTGCTCCGTGCAAGCCCTTCCCTCTGATTGGCTCTCGGTCAGACGCATGACGGCCCATGCTGCCCGAGAGGTCACCCGACCGAGTGACCTTCTTCTTGCTCCGTGCAAGCCCTTCCCTCGGATCGACTCTCGGTCAGACGCATGACGGTCCATGCTGCCCGAGAGGTCACTCGACCGAGAGGCCTTCTTCTTGCTCCATGCAAGACCTTCCCTCGGATCGACTCTCGGTCAGACGCATGACGGTCCATGCTGCCCGAGAGGTCACTCGATCGAGAGGCCTTCTTCTTGCTCCGTGCAAGCCCTTCCCTCGTATCGGCTCTCGGGCAGACGCATGACGGTCCATACTGCCCGAGAGGTCACCCGACCGAGAGGCCTTCTTCTTGCTCCGTGCAAGCCCTTCCCTTGGATCGACTGTGCAAGCCCTTCCCTCGGATCGGCTCTCGGTCAGACGCATGACGGTCCATGCTGCTCGAGAGGTCACCCGACCGAGTGGCCTTCTTCTTGCTCTGTGCAAGCCCTTCCCTCGGATCGGCTCTCGGTCAGACGCATGACGGTCCATGCTGCCCGAGAGGTCACCCGACCGAGAGGCCTTCTTCTTGCTCCGTGCAAGCCCTTCCCTCGGATCGGCTCTCGGTCAGACGCATGACGGTCCATGCTGCCCGAGAGGTCACCCGACCGAGAGGCCTTCTTGCTCCATGCAAGCCCTTCCCGCGGATCGACTCTCGGTCGGACGCATGACCGTCCATGTTGCCCGAGAGGTCACCTGACCGAATAACCCCGAGACCGTTCGGCGTAAATCCTCTCCCGAGATTAGAATCCCCACGAACTCCTCGACCGGGGAGCCACACCCACGGACTACCTCGCCGAATCGGCCCCCGAATCGAGGTCGCGGTGATTGCCGCTCTTGGAAGCTCTAAGCGAACACGCGCATGCTCGCCTCTCAGTTGGATACTGGTTCGGCCCTCAAAAAGGAGGCATGGCCTCCGCCCGATGCGTCGCCCTGAGCTCACGGGTGGGCCGGGTGCGGCTAAGCCCCCCGCAAACCGCGATCCTTCAGCTAAGCACACCTCATCGGGGCCTCGAATGGTCTAGATCGAGCCCGAGACGCCCTTCGGGTTCACCCAAGTCGGGGGCGCTGAGGGAACACCGCCTGTGCCTAAAGGCCCGAATGGTCGAGACGTCGCGACCCTAGCTTAGCGGGCGCCGCCTCCCCTACAAGGGGAGAACGGCCAGCACCGCCATCGCTCTAGCAACAACCAGGCCCACGTACTAATATAAGAAAAAGGAGACAATAAGAAGGGAAAAAGCAACATCCATGACAAACCGGTCGGTCCTCGCCCACATCAGGTAATGAAAAGGGGGCAGACCTACAACTACGGAGTAGGCATCCAAGGTTGCGACGAGGTTCCACCGGCGCTTTGCCGGGCCTATCATGAGGCGCCCGCACCTTAGCCTTCCGAGCCTCGTGACGATTCGCGCCTCCGCAGAAGGTCGCTTTGGCACGTCGCCAATTCCTCCTCTTTGGCCTTCAAAATGGAAAGCAGCGTAGCAGCCGATTGGTTGGCCTCCAGAAGATTTGCCTGGGCCTTGGCCAACTCTGAACCCGCTTGATGTTCCCGGGTCCGGGGCTTGGCGCTCGCTTCGCTCCAAAGAAGCTAGTTGTTGACGCAGTTGGGCATCAGAGGCCCGAGCTGCACTCAGCTCTGTCAAAAGACCTCGGAGTTGCGCCTCAGCATGGGCGGCCCGTCCCTGAAGGGCCGCGTTCTCAGAACGTAGCGCATTCCAGGCTTGCTCACTTGGCTGTGGCCGTGCGCAGCGAAGCTGTGCTTCCAGCGCCCCCCGACGGGACTCTAACTGGCAAAGGGACCGATTCTGGGCGGCAAAAGAAACACCCATGCCATATAGGGCCCCGGTCAACTGAAAAAGAAGCAAAAGGTTCATCAGGAAAAAGGCCGAGCAAGCAGGAGCTATCAGAGCAACATACCCGACAGGGGTCCGCGACCAGGCCATCGATGCGGGCGAGAGGATCTGGACGGTCGAAGTACCGAAGACCTTGGTGCACGTGATCGCTCAGGCGAGCATGTAGGTGAGCCACCCTAGATGATCCTAGCGGCTCAGGATCCGGAAATTCATAGGCAACGGAGGGATCCGCTCGCGAGGGAAGAACGAGGTGTATCGGGCGGAGATCCGGGGCCTGATCGGGAACGGAAGGAGAGGGGGCAACGGACACCCCGCCAGTCAGGCTAGCGGAGACAAGGGGAACGGAGGGGTGACCCGGCCCCAGAGCTGAGACAGGGGCAAGCGATGTAGGCTCCAGGCAGGCAGGAGCCCCTGGCAGAAGGGCAGGGTGAGGTTGGCCCTTCGGTTCGCTTGGAGGAACAAGTCGGTGCGAAGGAGGCACGGGCAAGGTGTCCCCGGCATCAGGAGGGGCAGGGACAACTGGCGCAGCTATCGGCATGACAGGCAGGCTCGCCGTAGAAGGAGAGGAGGGAGTCTTTCGAGGAAGGGCAGGCATAGTGCCTGAAGAAGGTGAGCAGTCGCGGGGACAATCTTGATGGGGACTGGGCTCCAGGGTGGAAGGATCTGAGGGCAAAACCTCAATATCAGAATCTGACGCCTCCTCCCTTAACACCTCGCCCTTATCCGTGGATGAGGCGGCGGTAGGGTTTGACGCCGAAGAAGGAGATGCCGGGGTGACTGGAGGAGCGGTATCAGAGGGGATAGGGATAGGCTCTGAAAGCAGGGCGGTCACCGCCGTCCTATATGCGGTCGCCCTCTCCTTGGCCTCCGCCATGGGGAAGCCACGTAGCATCCTGAAAAGGAGCGCTGAGACACTAGGGTAGGCGTGGAGAGGAGAAAGGGGAAGACGAATGAGTGCGAAGAAAAGACAGGGGCGACGAAAGGAGACAGTCGCCGGAGTCTATATAGGGACAGCGCTTAATCACAGCCGTTGGGGGAAAGGTCGAAGATAACAGCCA
Organism: Boesenbergia rotunda; assembly: GCA_024364735.1. Taxonomy (NCBI): domain Eukaryota; kingdom Viridiplantae; phylum Streptophyta; class Magnoliopsida; order Zingiberales; family Zingiberaceae; genus Boesenbergia; species Boesenbergia rotunda. The sequence continues at coordinate 390,499 of JAGFNQ010004601.1, forward strand.
ATCTTGCGGCTGAGCAAAGGGGCACGGTCAGGAGATACGGAAAGATAGATAAATCGGGGTGCATGTGGCGCTAAAGGAGCCGGGTGTTCGGAAGGAAGATAAATGAATCGTCCGCCTAGCTACTCGAACGAGAAGGAAGGCCAAAACTCCCACGGGTCAGCTCCCGCTAATCCCTCGGCTCAAGCCCCGAGCGGACGCGTGGCGGCCCACGCTCCCCGGGTCCCACTCGGCCAAGAGGCCAAAACTCCCACCGGTCAGCTCCCGCTAATCCCTTGGCTCGAGCCCCAAGCGGACGCGTGGCCGCCCACGCTCCCCGGGTCCCACTCAGCCAAGAGGCCAAAACTCCCACGGGTCAGCTCCCGCTAATCCCTTGGCTCGAGCCCCGAGCGGACGCGTGACGGCCCACGCTCCCCGAGTCCCACTCGGCCAAGAAGCCAAAACCCCCGCGGGCTAGCGCCCTCTGATCTCCCCCCAGGGGCTCTGATCAAAAGACCTGACCCTCGCACTAGGACACAAACCGGGGTCCCATACGCACCCCACAAAGTCCAACGACCCTCGCAAACAGGCACTAGAAAGGGGATATCCCTTCGGCGGCCTGGAATCGTGCGCGTTAATAGTTGTTGCGCTTGACTACCCGAACACCCAGCACGGTCGAAAAGAAACACAACTCAAGCAAGCAACAAGGAAAGTCACCTTTAAAGGCTTAACTGTTTTACAAAAATAAGGGTGTGAAGCCCCTCGTTCACAGAAAAATAGAAAATGCAGAGACACTCGCCGCACTTGATGGGCCGGTCGACCACGTCGGGCAGGTCCTCGCACAGGTCCAGGAGTCGAACTGCGTCGGAGGGCATATCAGGGGATAAATACCCACCGCGCCTGAGCTGGCGAACTACGTTAAGGCCATGTTGCATCATCACATCCATGAACCACCGGGAGATCTCGGCAGTATGGGTCGGAGCGTTCAGACACGCCAATCGGTAGGTCTGTAATCGACCCGCTTCAGCCTCTTTAAAGGCACGCAGCTCCGCTAGCTCAGCCTGTAGGGCAGCCCAGGACGCCTGTTGTTCACGCAATTCCCCTAATTCCACCTGAGCCGCGTCCCAAGCTGGACGGAGGCCCCGCAAATCCTGATGTTGATTCCTAAGCAAATCCGTATTTCGCTTCTCAGCTGCCAGCTGCCAGCTGCGCCCGAAGGGGGCGAGATCTCCTCATTGGCCCAGTGAAGATATGACCTGGCTCTCAGAAGCTCCGTTCGCAACTCGCCCTTGCGCTTGCGATCGTGGAGGTGAGCTTGCTCAACCTGGATCCCCCGCTCTTGCGCTCGGACCACTTCGGCATTGGCAGCAGCAATATGAGCTTTGGCGATCTCCAGCTCCTCCTGGGTCTGGCGCAACACGTCCTGGAGGCCGATTGTTGGGACCGGGTGCATGTTGACATGGATACGGGTTCGTAATTTTAAAATTTAATTACGTGCAGCGGAAGCTTTAGCATAAATAATTTCTCAAATTATTTTAACCACGTATCTAGCATGCAACCTTATGTTGTGGAGACATGATCATATATTTAAAATTTTGCAGAAAGTAAACTAATTTACTTAATACCTCGCGTAACTCGTAGAAAGGGACGAGATCCAACCGTAGCGTCCCTTGGAAGCTCCGCCTCTATTCGCGTCCACGCCGAGTTTTCTTCGGGATGACTTCGCAAAGCCACGAGTTTCGTGCCGACAAGAACTACTAGATTCTCCAAAGGCACGACAAGAATACCAAGAGAGAGATGGAAATACTAACCACCAAACGAAGAACGGAATCAAGATTCCGGGAGGAAGGAAGGAGTCGCGCCCGCTTCTTCTTCATCTTCGACTTCTTCTTGGTGGTGGAAGCTCACGGCAAAGGGGGAGGGCTCTAGGGCCGGCGGCACTAGAAGAGGGAGAGGGAGAGAAGGAGAGGGAGAGAGGCTAGGCAAGAATCCTTGGTCTCTTGGATTGATTTTCAAGCCTTGCCTTGGTACCATTATATAGTAGCCTCTTAATCGCCAAGTCTCCTTTTAACGGAATAAATTTTCATAAGAAATTTATCTTATAAATTTTTCTATGAATTATTCCGTTATGCTAAGTTTTATTATAACTTAATTTATAATAAAAACAACCATGTCTCCCCTTTTATTATGGAAAGAAATTTCTTTATATAAATTTCTTTATATAATTGATTTTATAAAATAAAATAAACCAATCCAAGGTTTATTTTAATTTCCATGAAAATAAATCTCTTTATATAAATTTCTTTATCCATAATTTTATAAAACAAACCGCGCTCGGTTTATTTTATAATTTGAACCAAACAATTTGGATCTCCCCTTTTAATGTGGCCGACCAAACAAAGAGGGTGGGGACCCTCTTTGGCCGGCCAAACCCAAGCCGAAACCGTACGAATTAAACTCATTTAATTCGTCCAATAAGTCTTCAAAAGACTTAGCCATTTTATGCTTCCGATGCGTCTCTGAAAATTCAGATTCGACTTACCTCTCTTGATCGGAAAATCCAATTTTCAACTCGTTTTAAATCACTCGGATCACTCGTAGTGCGTGTGACTAAATAGGCTTTCGATTTATGTTGGCCGTCTATAATCAACCAATTATAGAACGATCATGAGTGACACCTAGTAGTACATCATGATCCTCAATTAATCGAAAGATCAACGGTTGACCTTAGAAATGATTCTGAAACCATTCAGCAGCTTTAATGAATTGTGCCTCATTCCCTTCACCATCTTATACCCACTTGGTTCAGGACACGGTCTATGTGTGTCAGTCCCCACTAGGCTGACTACGTCACACCTAGCCCAAGTAGTGTCTTTCTCGTCCAACGGATTCTAATTACTCTCATGTTTCTGAGAGATTCATACTCGGAACATGTGATGCTCTGGCCAGAGGCTTCGAGTAACAATCCGACGATAGGCCTTGGGTATACATCTCCTCGCAAGGTGTGGTGAATCCTTTGTAGGTTGTTCAAACATCTTCGGGCACTTCCGCTTATACCCAATCATCTTGGGTCCACACCTCCTTGGAGATGCTTGCTTAAGATGTCAAAGTATAAGTCTTCATGACCAAGATGACTTGAACACCGCAAGTCAAAGGAACATCGCACTTAAGCTGCAGTAAGAACATTATTGACATATCTATATGTAGATTACCATATGAAGTTTTATAGCTAGTCACTCCAATGAACTAGTTCCCTTAACTAGCATTCATGTTTATCTCTGGGCATCCCAATGTCACCAGCCAGTGAGAATCAGCTGATTAGAGAATAACTCATGCTAGTCTCAACAGAATTGATAGTGTCCGTATTTATCAATTCATCGACTAGGGACAATTTCAATACTTCACAATTGCACATGTAGAGATAATCACTAGTTGTGAATTCATCACAAATTCTCTCATGCTGTGAATTGTATTGCGGACATTCAGTAAATGAGTTTAAGATCTCAATCAAATACATGAACATGTATACTCAAATAGTGAATATTCATTTATTAAAGTAAATGATTACAATCATAAGACGATTGCCTTAGGACACTTCTCTCATATTACTAACACCGATAACCTCTACCTTCAAGCCGTTCAATAAATAATTTTCCGAAAGTAGCTGGGTGTGTCGGAGCCGAGCCTCAAGGTCTGCCGCACGCCTCTCAGCGCGACACCGGGCCTTGGCATGAGTCAACATAGCTACACTCATGCTATAGCTCTGGGCCCAAAACTGTGAGAAATTTGAGAACCCGTCAGCAAAAGAAGGAATGAGACACGCCTCGACCAATGGACACATACCTGGGTAGCCAAGGCCATGAAGTCGTCCGCCCCGACAGTGGGGCGCACTGAGCCACTTGCCCGTAAGCCGACCACGAACCTATCTGAAATCGGACCATACAGCCGGACGTCCCTCGACCGCATGGAGGCGGTGCCTCTTGGCGTGGTCATGCTAAGGCGCTAGTCGGACAGCGAGGGCGACAACACATGCAACAGGCCTTCGCCAGTTGGCCCTTCCTGGTAGGGCGGGGACTCTTCCCTCGAAGGTAGCACAGTCACCTCTATCGGTAGCACCGCAGGGGGAGGAGGTGGTAACGCCGGGAGGGCGGCAGTCGGCACTTCGCCCCTCCGTCTTTTGCTAGGCCGACTAGAGGAGGCCCCCAAGGGGTCAGCCGAGGCGGACGCAGAGCCAGCGCCCTCCGAACGGCGCAAGGAATGACTCAGAGGCCGGGTATCCTCTGAACCCGACTGAGGAGTCTTCTCCTCCTCGGAAGAGGGGGCAAGAGAAGAAGAACCCGATGGAGAAGCTTCCTGTTCGGCCAGCAGGGCTGCGCGCCACCTTTGCACGACCCGCTGCTCCGCAGCTTGCACTCGCTGCTCTCTAATCATCGCTCGGAGACGCGCCTCCGTTTCCTCAGCAGTCCCTAACCCGTAACCCCCCTCAGGAGCAGCCGGGTACATCATCTCAGCTGGCTAGTAAGCAGAAATCAAAAGAAAAAACAGCAAAGGGCGAGAACAAAGAAAAAATCACTCACTTAAGGAGGCAGGTCGGATGAATGGCGCCGGACTAAGGCCAAATGCGGACAAGATGTTCTCGGCCAAGAGCGGCCCGATCGGAAAGTGCCTATCCCTGAATAAGGAGAGGGCTCGCTCAAAGGCAAGAAACTTCCGGGGATTCGTGTGATGAGGAGGCATTTGAGGAAAATTCAGCCGGAAGTTAAGTGGCCAGGTTGGGAAGGTCACAGGGCGGATGAAAAAGACCTTTCCTTCCAACCCCTACTGGCAGAAGGGAGGGGAGAAAGGAAGGAAGTCCCAGAGCGAGCTTGGAAAACGAACTCGCCCCATTCCTGCTTCTTCAGATAGAAAAAGTGGTGGAAAAGTTCGGCGGGTGAGGAAAGGCGATACAACAGGAAGAGGATGGCGGACCCACAAAGGAGGCGGATGGAGTTGGGGGTCAGCTGAGACAGGTTGATACGGAGATAGCGGCATACTGAGGCAATGAAGGGATGAATGGGGAAGCGCAAGCCCGCCTGCAGATGATCCCTCGAAACGGTAATGTAGTACCTCGGCGGTGTGGCCGGCTGATCCAAAGGAGAAGGCAGCTGAATGTCATGATCAGGCGGGATGTGAAACTCCGCCTTAAGGGCCTCGAGGTCACCACGGGAGACAACGGGCCTTGCCATGACATACCAAGGGTGAGGGTCGCGAGACGAAGAAGCCATAAGAACACGAAGAAGGTAGGGAGCGCAGCCCGCGAGAAGAGGCGACGAGCGTTAAGGGGAAGCCGCAACCCTACTCAGAAAAGAGAAGACAATACGCCGGAGTGAAAAAACGAAAGGGCTTTTCTCAGTTATGAAGGGTGGCGGGGCCACCTGGCGGTGGGCCACGGCAGAGGCGGCAGCCAGTAATAGCCGTATGAGCAGGCCCAGTGGGGCCCAGGAAGCAGGGCACCGAGCGCTCAACCTCGTTCCTCGAGGGACGGACAGAGAACGCCTCGATGATTGGAGAAGGAATGGAGAAGAGACGCGTGTAACCCTCCCCAGGTGTAAGCAGTAGTAATGGGAATATCCAAAACCGCTTGGGGATACGGAACCGACAGCAGTTAAAAGAAAAACAAGGTGGCTTCACAAACCGACCGGGATCCCTAGGCTACGACCCCTCGGCGCGCCAGGCTTATGTGAACCGAAGATGGTCCAGTCAGTCGAACTCGCCGCCTCCTTCGACTAGACTCGAGGGGGACGCTTATGATCCCGGCCTTGCCTACAGGTAGGGGCATAGGCCGGGCCCACCGGCCAGCCTGGTGCCGAGAAGGCCTAGCAGACAGGTCAACAGCCAGATCAACGGGTAGGTCCCCGCGCCCGTGAACCCCTCCAAAGAGAGGAGGAGGGGGGGGGGGGGGGGAAGGGGGGTACATCAGACCGTCGACGAGGGCGGCCGGGCCACCTTTCAGCCGTCCGACCAGATAAATGCTTAGCTGCCCGTACTCTTCGAGCTTACCTCGACCTCGAGCCGGGTTTGGAACCACCAGCGGGCAGCCATCCGCACTCTCCTTCTGTGGTCGTCACTCAAATAGGATGTCCAACTCGGATCAGATAAACATCTCGAGGTAACCTCCGACCCAGGGCATACCCCAGGGCATACCCTGCGCTCCCTCTTTCTACCAGTCGGACGCGTGGCTGCCCACGCTCCCTGGTTCTTACCCGACTCGGTCCCCAGCACTCGGACCAGCCAGTCGGCGCTCGGAGTACGGGCTGTCCCGCCCTCACGCCCCTTTACATCCTTACCTCCAGGGTACGACCCTGTTAACAGGGTTCCTCACGCCTTACCTACCTCTGACATCTCCCCACGGCTAGGCCGCGCATCCAGTAACCTCGTACTACGCACTCAGTACCCACGTACTGCTAGAGCACCCCGCGCCATGCCGCGTCGTTCCTCCGTGCTCCCTGCGAGCTGACAGCCACCTCACCCTTGTTCCATCAGTACGAACGAGGGCTGTCAGCTCCTCCAGTTACATAAGATTGGCACTCCACCTACCACAGGTAGCGCGCGCGAGTTCTCGTATCCCTTGCCCCATTTCAATTCAGTTTCCATTCATCTGCCCTCGGGGACTGACTTGACCGTCGGAGTGCCTGACCGGGGATTTCCCCGGCGGGTTCGCTGACGACCTCTGTTTTGCAGGGACGTGGCAAGGCGCGGTTGGCAACCGGCCACCTCATCGGCTCGTGCCACCCGGGAGGCCCGTCTGGCCTACGGGACCGCCACCCCACTTCGCGACAGGATCAATGGTAAATCAATCTCCTAATGCAAAATAAGCACAAGGAAAGAGCAACAAAACTTCGCATACCACCTAATTGACACTACCGACTAAAATTTCCTAGTGCTACAGGACCTTATAGTAGCAACAAAGAATGTGCTAAATTATTGGCAGGAGTGGAAACTGCAATGGTTATAAAATTACAGCCGTCCAATAGGAACTTGTCAATCCATGAGTATACCATGAAACTATAAAAGTTGTACCTATAAATCAGTCTCCTAAAGCAAAATAAGCACAAGGAAAGAGCAATAGACCAGACCAACCCAAAAAATGAAACGGTCTGTGTAGCCCATCATCCAAAATATCAATATATAAAACAAAACGGAAATATGAAATGGCATCTGTGTTGACCTTGGGTTGGATTGGCGAATCGCCTTTTACCGCCAAATATATAAAACAGTGTTATACGGATTGCGGATTGTATTGAAGGTTATTTTATTTTAATTTTTTTTTTGCTTGATGTTAAGTCATTTAAGATTTTGCTTTTAGGATTTATAGGTTAGGCTTAATATTAAGCATAAAGAAATTTTCAAACCGAAAAAATTAGATGTGCACAGGATATATATATATATATATATATATCCTGAGCGCTTCTTGTCTGCCCGCCTATGTGTGCTTGAGGCGCTTGAATCAAATTCGGTTGGTTTTCTTTTGTCTCTTTTAAGATATATTATATGTATTTAAGGTTTAAGATTTTAAAACTTAAAAGTTGAGTTATAATGGTTTTAAGCCATAAGCCAATAAGATTTTTCTTTTAGGGTTCAGACTTCTCTTTTAGATTATAGTGTTTAAGATAAAAAAAATTAGATACTCACGAAGTATACTATATGTATTTAGTGTTTAAGATTTTAGGATTTAGGGGTTGAGTTACAGTGAATTTAAGCTAATAAGATTTTTTTCCTTTAGGGTTTAGACTTCCGTCTAGAGATATAGGGTTTGATTCTCCACCAAGACCCCTTGATGGATGAGCCACCGGTGAGTTGTACTGGATGTTGACGGAGTCGTCATGACCAAGAGAAAGTGGAGGGTGAGCTATCTTCTAGGTTGGCTGAGTCGCTAGATCTCCAAGAAAATCCAATAAGGGGAGACCGAATATGCCAAAAAGTCTCCCGCCAATGAAGCCTACAAGGCTGCTAGAAGACGTTGAAAGACAGACGGAGCGTTAGGGCGAGACCGGATTATCCCGGCCTTGCACTCTGACGCTCAAGTCAGATCCCGACAAAATATATGATATAAATAAATTGTACTGTAATGAAATATGTAAAGACTGAATATAAAACATACCAGGATCACAAGAACGGGTTGGAGGCGACGCAGAGCTGAAAGCATCATGGGCCAGAAATCAAAGACCAGAGCATATCAACGGTTCAAACGCCAGCAAATGACAGCAACTTGAATCTCAATCAAGGTTAGCAACATCCCCCACCGAGTTTATTCACCTCCAGACAAGATCACTTACTTGGAATGCTCGTAGAACCACCCTCTTATTGTAGTTTGCTTCATTTGCCGACGGTAAGCCATCAACGGGGCAATGGCTTTATCTCGGACCTCAATCACCAGATCTAAGTTGAGAAACCGCTCTTGATCATTGTTATCCTTGTCATAAAATTGTCTTCTAGTTGATTCTTCCCCAATCTCGACGGGGATGACTACTTCACCTCCATAGACCAAGTGGAAGGGGGTCTGACCTGTTCTTTCCTTGAGTGTAGTCTGGTAGACCCAGAGAATGCTCAGCAACTCTTCTACCCAGCTTCCACCAACATTGCCCAGTTTGATCTTAAGTCTTCGGATAATCTCCAGGTTGACCATATCTGCCTAGCCATTACTTTGAAGATAAACTACTGAGGTGAAGGTCTGTTGAATCCCCAGGCCTTCACACCATTCTCTGAGCTTTGAACCTTGAAATTGCCGCTCATTATCTGATACCAACTTTTAGGGGATGTTAGATCGTGTTCGTCAAGCTAGGGGGGGAGCAATAGCTTTTCTCGATTCTCTACCTATCACGTTAGCAAGCGCAAACGGAATAACAATAACAAACAATGCTAACGCAAATCTATTTACGTGATTCGGCGATAACGCTCCTACTCCACGACAGTCCGTAAAATGGACGATCCCTTGATCCTTCGGTGGATCACTCCCCGGATGCCCTCCGGCTAGCTCGTGTAGCACCTTGTGGGTGGAGAAACCTCGCCACAAACCCAAACACACTTCTGAGCACCAAAGACTACTAATGAGCTCTAACCAAGCACATTTAGTCAAGTCTTTCCCAGCCAAACCGAGCTCCTTTAAATAGAGCTCACGGCTTAAAAGAGTTGCTATCAGTCGACTGCTCCCAGGGCAGTCGACTGGTCCCATTGAAAATCGACCGTTGCAAGCCCAACGTTCGAATTTCCAGCCACTTACCAGCCACCTACCAGTCGACTGCTCCCACAGCAGTCGACTGATCTTTTTGTGGGGTTTACCAATCAACTGCCAGAACCCCAGTCGACTGCTACCTAGGTTTTTCCTTTCTCGAATACATTTCTCTCCGCTCTCGACCCCTAGGATTTCCCCGATTACATTCCCTCATCACTCGTACCCTCATGACTCAGCTGACTCTTCACCAGCAACCTCGACTGTTGCCTTCACGCTCTCTTCGTCTTTGGCCCTCGTCCCTCAGATGCACACATAAGCCTCCAGCTTGCCTCCATGCCATCCTTCACGTACGCCTTGAAGTTCGCGTCCCTCGACTCATCGTCCTTGCTATCCATAGTCCCTTAGGTGCGCACACAATCCCACGGCTTGCCTTCATGCCACCTTTCACCGTACCCGAAGCCGTCCAGCTAAGTCAGTGTTGTAACTTGTAACCCTGCACACTCACATACACATATTAGAACACAAGGGTAAATCAAACTTAAACCCTTTGCCCAAACATCAAAACACATGGTCACTCCGGACCATAGATTGCCCCAACAATCTCCCCATTTTTGATGTTTGGCAATACGTTTAAGTTAGGAAAAACAAATAGCAACATAACATAGTAACAACCATATTGGACTTACGTTGCTAAGACTCCATCTTGGACTTACACTGCCAATGCACCTACAATGCAAACAATCACGGATCCTATCCCAAGGCATCCCACACCTAACATTTCCAAGAGTTAGGACTTTTTCCCAAAACGGGCTTTTTAAAACCTTCCCAAGGCTCCCCCTACATTGGTCTTACAAAGGCTTTTTAAGAACCTCTCCAAGGTTCCCCTTACGCCATGAATGGAGCAACAATGCTCCCCCTTTACCTAAGCTCCCCCTAGACCTAGGATTTCTTGGAAAGATGTGTTTGGTTTCCCAAATTAAACCCAACACTTCTCCCCTTTGCCACACATCAAAAAGCCTCCAATAATTTCTCCCTTATTGGATCTTTTACTCCCTAAAGATCATAAACACAGTGTACTAGCCCCCATACACTTGTTTTACATTATTTGGACACTTTTCAGTTGCTAAACACCCAATTCAGCCTTTACCAGTTGACTGAGACAATTACCAGTCAACTGGCACCCTGAAACCCAATTTTTAGCTTTCTGAACCCAAATTCAGAAATGTGCCAGAAATTCCATAAATCTCCAAAAATTCCCAAATTTTGTGAAGAGGTTTGTGGTACACATACTTACTTGGGAAAAATACACCCAAAAATGTATCTATCACCATTCTCAAGTTTGATACAAAACCCAAAACTAGCTAAAAAGTTTAATTAAACCTTGACCTAAAGTCCTAGTTTTGACCTCCTCTTGATGTTACTGCCCATATCAACCCACAATGCATCCTTAGCATTAATTTATATGACATTTACACATCAAACACCCATTTTCATGCAATATGACCCCAATGTCATATTTCCATGCATGAAACTCAAAATCATCGTGCCAAAACCCAAGAATTAAGACACAAGTCCGTCTCCAATTCTTTTGGCACACTCCATGGTCCATCTAGACCTCTATGAGAACACCTCCCGAGATCCATTCACCATATATCCCAAAGGCTCCTAGAACTCCCCTTGAGCCCTTAACCCTAGTCACCTCCCTAGGTGACTCAACAACCACTAGGCCACACCGGTGTACCTCCGGTGACTCTTAGCTTACAAACTTAACCTTTTTAACCTTAGACACCTTATCTTTGGTTAAGTCCTTCTTTCTGCTTTTAAATGACACCCCCTTGTCATTTTTGGACTTCCCCTCCTTGCCATAACTATATGCTACCCTAGCATATTTCTTTTCATTGGCATTGGAGACCTTAGACCAGTATCCTAGACCCGATCTATCATGGTTGGTTCTTGACTACCCAACACCATCCTTAAACCCTTTGATCCAATAACAAATCTATCTAAGGTTTTCTCCTATTTATCAAGCTTTGCCCTTAAAGCTTGATTTTCTCTTTCTAGGCTTCTAACCCTAGAATCCACATGTCCACCTTGGACACTCCTAGACCTACCCATCTTCCGAGGCATATGTCTTTCCTTCTTGGGATTCATGTCTTGATCCTTAGGTACAAAGGTCTTGGGTTTATCATGATGCATGACCTTCCTAGGGTTTTGATCTATCTTATTAACCTTATTCTTATTATTATACCTAAATCCATGATTATCCACAAGCAAATAATTTTCATTAATTCTAGCATACATAAATGAATTTGAAACATGCTTAAACTTAGGGATTACCTCCCTTACCCTTGGAGCTCCCCCTTGATGTGAGCTTCTTTTTTTCTCCTTCTTTTCTCATCTTCTCAAGTGCTCTATTTTTTTGAGCTCTCCTTTTCTCGGACACTTGGTATGATAGTGTCCTAGCTCCCCACATGTAAAGCATCTAGTATGCTTTTTCTCCTTCTTTTCCCTACAACCCATATTAGTTTTCAAATGAATTGACCCGAGTTTAGGGTTTACCTCCTTTTTACCAAATGGACACTTGTCCTTGTAGTGTCCCCTCTTGTTGCATCCAAAGCATACGATGTGATCTTTTGTCCTTGCTTTGATGGAGGTAAGAGCTTTTTCTTGCTCCGGTATTGATGAGGGTCTCTTCTCCCCTCAACTCTTGAAGTGGAGACCTCTTCTTCTTCTCTTAAGGAAGTGGACGATCTTTCACTTGATTGTGCCACTTCACTTGATGAGATTGACAAATCTTTTTCTTTTTCCTTTTCCTGGACCATTAGGCTTATCTCCTTTGCCTCTTCCACCATTTGAGCTTGGGTAGGGTTCTCATTACATTCTTCCAACTTGTTCCACAACTCATATGCATTTTTATACTCACCTACACCACTCAAAACATTATTAGGCAAACTATTAACCAATATATCAATTACTTTCTCATTTGCCCTAGAGTGTGCTTGTTGCTCCTTAGTCCAATATCTAGGTCGGAGCTTTTTCCCATGTTTGTCTCTTGGAATCTCGAATAGCTCTTCTAGCACCATCATACACTCCCAATCCATTCCAAGCCAAGTCTTCATTCTTGTCCTCCAATAGTCAAAATCTTCATGATCATAAGGAGGTGGAGTATTGATGTCATCACCCAACTTGTCTTCCATCATTACTTCCTCTAGCTTGTGCTCTTTTGGCGATTATTCCAACAAGAGTAGACCTTCGCTCTGATACCACTTGTTAGATCGTGTTCGTTAAGCTAGAGGGGGGGATAGCTTTTCTCGATTCTCTACCTATCACGTTAGCAAACGCAAGCAGAATGACAAATAACAATAACAAACAATGCTAACGCAAACCTATTTACGTGGTTCGGAGATGACGCTCCTACTCCACGACAGCCCGTAAGGTGGATGATCCCTTGATCCTTCAATGAATCACTCCTCGGATGCCCTCCGGCTAGCTCATGTAGCTCCTTGAGGGTGGAGAAACCTCGCCACAAACCCGAACACACTTCTGAGCACCAAAGACTACTAATGAGCTCTAACCAAGCTCATTTCGTCAACTCTTTCCCAGCCAAACCGAACTCCTTTAAATAGAGCTCACGACTTGAAAGAGTTGCAACCAGTCGACTGCTCCCACTGAAAATTGACCGTTGCAAGCCCAACGTTCGAATTTCCAGCCACTTACCCACCACCTACCAGTCGACTGCCCCCCACAGCAGTCGACTGATCTTTCTGTGGGGTTTACCAGTCGACTGCCAGAACCCCAGTCGACTGCTACCTAGGTTTTTCCATTCCCGAGTACATTTCTCTCCGCACTTGACCCCTAGGATTTCCCCGAGTACATTGTCTCAGCACTCGTACCCTCACGACTCAGCTGACTCTTCACCAGCAGCCTCACTGTTGCCTTCACGCCCTCTTCGTCTTCGGCCCTCGTCCCTCAGATGTGCACACAAGCCTTCAGCTTGCCTCCATGCCATCCTTCACGTATGTCTCGAAGTCCGCGTCCTTCGGCTCATCGTCCCTACTATCCATAGTCCCTCAAGTGCGCACATAAGCTCACGGCTTGCCTTCATGCCACCCTTCACCGTACCCGAAGCCGTCCAGCTAAGTCAATATGTGTAACCTGCAACCCTGCACACTCACATACACATATTAGAACACAAGGGTAAACCTAACTTAAACCCTTTGTCAAAACATCAAAACACATGGTCACTCCGGACCATAGATTGCCCCAACAATCTCACCAACTTCTGAGCTCGTTGCATATCTTAAAGTCACCATCGATTTGCTGAGCTACGAGTTGAGAGTCCGAATATACTATAACCCGAGTAGCCCCGACCTGCTTAGTTGCCTGTAAACCATCCAGTGAAGCCTCATACTCCACTTCATTATTCGTAGTTCTGAAGTTCAAACTAATAGAGAGTTATAATATGTCCTCTCTGGGGGAGACCAACAACACTCCGGCTCCACTAGCTCGTTGTGTAGAAGATCCATCTACATATGCCTCCATGCGTCTTGCTTATCGGGGGTAACTATAGCCTCAGCCATAAAATCTGCCAGAGCCTATGCTTTAATGGTTATCCAAGGCTGATATTGGATGTTATACTCACTGAGCTTCATGGTTAACTTGATTAACCTTCTAGAAGCCTCTGGATTCATCAAGATCTACCTGAGCGGGCTATTTGTTAGGACCACAATAGGATAGGATAAGAAATATAATCTTAACCGCTGAGCAGTTAAGACCATCCCATACGCCGACTTTTCAAGAATGGTGTACCGTCTTTCTGCATCTTTCAAAATATGACTAAAAAAGTAAATGGGATATTGTACTATACCTTCTTCTCGGAGCAAAGCAGAGCCCAGTACCCACTCGGTAGCTGAGAGATACACAAATATGACTCCGCCGCCAAAGGCTTGTATAAGATTGGGAGGCCCGCCAGATACTCCTTCAGCTTTGCAAAGGGTTGGTTACACCCATTGTCTTATTCGAACTTTGCAGCTTCCTTTAGCACCTTGAAGAAAGGAAGAGTTCGATCTGTGATTGGGCAATAAACTGAGACAAGGCTGTAATTCGACCTACCAGCCTTTGTATTTCCTTCAAATTAGTTGGTGAAGACATAACCAAGATTGTCTGCACCTTCTCTAAATTAGCTTCAATTCCCCGCTTGGTAACCATATACCCCAAGAAGCGCCTGCTCTTGACTACAAACAGGCATTTGGCTGGGTGAGAGGTACTTGGTGATGAAGATAATCTTTTCTTGGCCTTCTTGGGCGAGAGTTACTTGGTGGTGTCCTTGATAAGTATCCAACATGTATATGAAATCACAACCCAATGTAGAATCAACTATTTGATCTATCCGTGGTAAGGGGTAGTAGTCTTTAAGGCATACTTTATTCAGATCATCAAAATCGATACAAACCCGTCATTTACCCACGTGCTTAGGGACTAATACTACATTAGCGAGCTAGGTTGGGAATTGAACCTCTCTGATGTGCCCAACCTACAACAATTTAGCAACTTCTTTTCGAATAATCTGATCTTGCTCTGGTGCAAAATGTCTCCGTTTGTGCTTGACCGGGCGAAACTCGGGTAATGTATTCAAATGGTGAGTCATTAGAGCTAAAGGCACCCCCTTGATTTCCTCAGTCGACCAGGCAAACACATCATAATGGCTAGCCAGGCAATGTACTAGCTTCTGCTTCAGCTTGGGAGGCAAGCCAACTGCGATCTAGGTGACCCCATCCTTCTCGCGCGGGTGAATTTGCACCTCCTCCTGCTTCTCCAACCTCCTTTCTTCTTTAACCACTTCAAAAGCTCGGGGATCGGTCAACTCAATTTGGAGTGATTCCTGCACCTTCCGGCTCTTATGAGTGTTGGTTCTTATCTCGTTAACATAACAATTCCAGGCCGCCAGTTGGCATCCTCGGACTTCCACGACCTAGTCTCCTACAGGAAACTTGATCTTCTAGTGGTAGACAGACAACACTGCCTGAAATAGACTCAATGCCTGTCGGCCGAGGATTATATTGTAAGATGAAGCCGTGTCAACCACAAGGAACGGAGTTCTCTTCATCCTTGCCAATGTCTCATCCCCGAATGACAATGAAAGGTACATATGCTGTAGTGACTGTACATGGTGCTCCGTGAAGCCAAACAATGGAGTCACGATTGGTCGGAGCTCATCCTCCTCGATCTGTATTTGGTCCAAGGCAGCCTTTAAAATAATGTTGATGGTGCTACCTGTATCAACAAAGACCCGTTTAACATCATAGTTGGCTATCAGAGCTTCGATTACCAAGGCATCTTCGTTGGGAGCTTCTACTCCTTCTAAATCCTCTAGCCTAAAGGAGATGACTGGACCAGCTTGTTGTGCCCGACTTGTTCCAACTGAGTGGTTCTCCAAACAGCGTGCGTGGAACTTTCAAGCTCAGTTTGAGTCCCCATCGGTTGGCCCTCCTAAAATCATACCAACATTCCTCTCGGTACACCCCGAACGGGGGCTTTTCCCTTGGTTGGATCCCGAGCAGGCGATGATGTCCTTCTGGGGGAAGATGCTATCCGCTCGGGTGATCACCTCTTTGAGAGAGAGTGAGTTCGTCTTCCCCAAAGCTCCCTTTCCTCTGACTGACTAGCCCGAGGTGAACGATTACGAGGCTTCGAGGAGGACCTTACTTTACGAGGCCTACCAACACCGTCCTTCTGAGCTCGACGGAGAGCATAACATTCCTCCATGGAATGTGTGTAAGAATGAAGATATGAATAATACTTCTTGCCATTGGGCGCATCTAGCTCAGGAGGGACTCTGTTTCGACAGTTTGGACTGCCTTCTCCCATCGACGATCCCAATGTTGATCCCGATTGGGTCATCCATCTTTTGCCTGAGTGGGAGCTAAAGGAGCTTTCCGTTCAGGTAAGACGACGTTATGCATCTGGTTCCTCCATATGCTTTCCGCCGGGCATATTGACCCTCCTCCACGTTAACGTATTTGACCGACCAGCCCAATAAGTCGTCGAAACTAGTCGGTGGCTTCTTCACTAATGATCGAGAAAACTCGTCCTTTACTAAACTCGACGTGAATGCACTTACCAGGATCTCAGACGTGGTCGTGGGCATATAATGGGTCACCCGGTTGGAGCGTTGAATGTAATCTTTCAACGTCTCCTTATTCTTCTACTTTAAAGCGAATAAGTTGAGAGCAGTCTTGTGGTACCGCCGACTACTCGTAAAGTGGTGCAGGAAAATGATACGAAACTCCCCATAAGAGCTAACAGAGGCATTCGGCAGCCTTTGAACCAATACCGCGCAGCTCCCGAGAGGGTGTTAAGGAGCACCCTACCCTTGACCCCATCTGTGTATTGATGCAGCAGAGTGGTGTTCTCAAACTTGTATATGTGATCTTCGAGATCTGTGGTGTTGTTGTACTCCCCAATCGTGGTAAAAAATGTCGGGCATAGGGTCTTCGACAATCGCCCGAGTGACGGGGTGGTGACTCGTAATCGGGAAGAGTCGGAACATGGGTTACTCCCTGCCCTCCCAGTGGTGGGAGGAGGCGTGCTCGAAGCTGATGAACTGCACCTTTTGCGACGTGTCCCTAGCATCTTGCTAACGTCCACGAGTTGCCTCTGAATATGGGATTATTTTATTTTTTTATTATTTTGGGATAATTTTGTTGGGCTGATGTATTTAAGTTATCTCAATTAACTAAAATTTTAATACAAAACCTAACTTAAAAAAAACACGCATGTGAGATCATCCACGAATGCCGCCGGTCGAACGCCGGCCTAGAGCGACGAGCAATATGTGTTAGCCTTTCACTGGAACGACGGCGGCGCTGAGCTAGTACTGCTTGTCGGACGTCTTGTTCATGGGATTGGTGAGTCGCTTGCCATTTTCATTTATTGTCTCTTAAGATAGAATAACTTTCCACACAAACTATCAAAAAAAATTATAATTATTTTTAAACCAATGTTATACCCCTCAATCATCTCTAAATAACTAAAACTTAAGCATACTCAAATAAATATTCATGTAATTAATTTCTCATTCAACTAAAAAAATTAATTTGACTGTGAAATAACTGTTTCTCTTTATATATAGTTAAGTTAAATAAATTCCAACAAGAAATGTGTAACAGCTTGTCTGTTGATATATTATACAAAGTGCCTCGCGGGTGAGCAAAATTTGTATCTGCATAATAAGTTGTCGTCGATAGATAGATGTTGAATCCTAATGGGTGCAGGAATACCCTATTAGCATATAGATAAGTCTCCCCATATAAAAAGACTGCTCTGCTAGGTCAAAATGATATATGTGATTCATCTCCCTTGCAATACATGTGGAATAGTCTTGGAGGATTTTTCAGAGAGAGGGTTATGTCGACATATTATACAAAGAGACTAATCCAAAAACGTTTACTATGATTTTATATATTGAACTATTTTGATTATATATGCACAAGGTCATATTTGACACCTTCAAACAATTTTTTGTTTTTTTTAAAAGACCTTCTTGTTTCTGTATATATAGTAACTACAACGGAACCAACACTGGAGTCACTATATCAAGGTAATTCACTGGCCTCTATTCTAGCTATTTGTCTCATGATCTGATCTCTCTCTATTCGATCGTTCTAAGCATTTTACTTCTTCTATGCAGGCAACATGTATAGCAGTTACAGTCAACAACACTTGAGCAATTACTTCAATCCAGACAACATGTATAGCAGTTACAGTCAACAACACTCCTATCAATACTCCGGCTCTTCAAACACAACAATAATAAGTACGTACCAAGCAATTAATATAATTACAGCAAGAAACTTCTCTATTATTCGTTCTATGTTTTTTCTCACTTTACATATATAATTATTCTATGCAGGAGACATGGGGTATGATTATTCCTCTCTGCAAACTACAGAGACATGAACTGGACAGGTTATCGAGGTTCAGCGTTGGAACACAGGACCGGGCCACAATACTATGTCAGGGATTCTAGCGCAGACTACCTGCGCAACATACACCCAGAAGGAAACGCAAGATCCACTCGGCAACGAGTTCGCAAAAGTTCAGTGACATTTGACGGTCAATACCGTTCTGGTCCATCAGGAGAAAGGAGTGGCAAGTTAATATATAAGAAATAAAATATTAAAAATGAAAAACTACAATAACTTTCTGCAAAAAATGAATTAATGAGGCTTTTGTATTGATTGTAAACTGTGTGGCATGCTGTGTGCTTATCATATGCGTGGTTTGTGATGGTTGATTGTAACTGTGTGGCATGCACTGCGTGCATGTCTTGAAGGTGTGTGCTTGTGATATCAAAATATCTATGAATGAATTCTCTTGGTGTGTGTTTAACTCTCTGTCCAAGAAGACATTTTTTTTTTGACATCTAGTTTTCAGAATTAAAAAGTACTGAAGAAGTATTGAAGACAGAAGGATTTATTTGGTTAATAGTTTAATGGCTACTATTTCAAGATCTATGATTTTTTGGATCATTTTCGATAGATAATATATTAATCTTCTCATTCGGAGAATCTCTTGGAGACGAAGGAAACCTCATACACCAGTCCAATCAACTGGACCTTAGATTTCCTTTACTTGATCCAACCTTTTATTTCCTTCTTTTTTGGATTTGTATCTGATCTGTGTTCATCTATTAGGTTCAGTCAACTGAATCATAATATTCGGACCATCGAACCTTTCAGTTAACTGGAAGATTTTGATTATCTGTAGAATAAAGTTAACACATGTTGACATAATAAACATAATAGTTATCATGCAAAACAGAGTTAGAAATATATAAATATATATATGTATATATAAATTCATTTGACAATTAAGCCCATCTAATCTCGACTTAGAAATCTCTATAATTTTTTTCAATCGGATCAATACTTAAGGTTCTCTCAACTAGGATACGTCCTCACTACTTTCCGAAACGAAATGTCTCTGCAGGATTTATTTTATTTACATGTCAAATATCTGATTCTGCTAATTTGTTTGGACTTTTTATGCTCACTAAAACTTTCTTGCAATCCCATAATAGCAAAATAGACACAAATAGCAAAATAAAACAGCACAGTCGATTGAAAATTTTGTTTCGCTCACACTTGTTTGAAGTTTACTCCTCCAAAACATATGAGTCAGGCTGACTCAAGTCCAACCGGGTGGGGTCGGGAAGGAGCTCGAGTGTAAGAGTGCCCGAGAGCGAATGGTAGTTCAGCACTCGAGAACGTGTAGGGCTCGACATATATCTGTGACACGTGATAGATTCCATTTTATTGATCATTTGAGTTGCTTAAATCCATGTTTGATCTATGTTTTTATTGTCAAAATTGTGAAATTGCCCTAGGTTTTAGAACTTACCTTTATTTTGGACTTAATTGCAAATATGCAAATTTTTGGATTATTTTGGCCATTAAATTCTTGATCTATTTTTTTTGTAGGCATCAAGGTTCAAGGATCTAGAGCATATTGGGTCAAACTCGAGTCGAAATTGACCCGGATCAGATTACCAAGATTACGATTAAATCTGGGCCGTTCGATTCGAAAGCGGCTAGATCGGAGCCATCCGGGATGATCTGAAGCAATCCAAGCTAGGGCTAGGGTTGATCAAGCACCCTGATCAAGATCTGAAGGTTTCATCACAATCAGAGCTCAATCAACCGTTGGATCAAGCTTGGAGGGCTCTAGATCATCCATTCAAAGATTAGTTTGATCTGGACCATCCGTTGCAAATCTGGAGGATCCGAGCTACCACAAGGCAGATCCTGACCCCAGATCATCATCATAAAAGTTTGGCTCAAATCAGAGAAAGATCAGCCGTTGGATTTCATCCGATCAATCACAGCCGTCCAATGCTATTGTATTTAATCAAAAATCTCCCAGCTTCAGCCTTCGTCGCGTCTACACCGTCTTCGCAAGTTTCTTCGTTTTCATCCAATGTTCTTCAAGTTTTCTTCAATCTAAGGCGCGACCACCTCGATTTCAACCGAAATTCATCATCTGAATCTCTAGAAGGCAGCATCAACCAAGATTTCAGCTCAAATTTCATCCGGACAGAGCTTGTTGAGGGTTTCGCAATCTCTGTGGTCCGAGCGCTGCGATCTTCACCACAATCCATTTCCAATGATCTGAGGCACTTGTAGGGGTTCTCAGGTGACCTCAGATTGTTTCCAAATCACCATCGCAGCTCCACAAACGAAGATCGAAGCATTTGGATTGGAATTCTCCCAGCTGAAGCAGTTTGAGCAGAATCGATGTTTGAAGCTGTTTTTCCACTGATTTGCTGAGCCTAGGGGTTCGAAGCCGGCTCTTGATTGACAACCAAGAAGATCCTGAGCTCGGGAAGAATCGAGGAGTAGTTTAGATCATAAACTTTCATTGTTTAGTTGCAGTTTTTAATTCTGCCGAATCTGCTCTGTTTTAGATTTCATTGTCAGTTACTGTCATTCACGAATTCAAGTTCTTAGCTGTAGTTTAGCTCTAATTCCGCAAGTAGAGTAATATAGGAGCTTGTTTAGTGATCAACTTAGTTAAATTTTAGTTTGTTTCAGCTTAATTTCTTGCGTGCCAACCATACAACTTGCGTGCCAATAGATTTCTGCAATTCCTTTCAGTTTTTGAGTTTGTCTCAGATTGTTTGTTTTCTGAATTGTTTCCTAGCTGTTTAGTTGTTAATCTTTGATCTCGCATTAGGTAGACAGTTTGCTAGATAGCGTAGCACTTAAGTGTGGTTTCTTGCAATCTAATTGCTGTGTGTGCCAAATTCAGTAACTCATCTACCCAGCTTTCAGAAACTCTGCAACTTCAGTTTTCTTTCTGCCATTTCAGTCAAATTGCCTTCACGTTTTGTGACCATTGAATGCGAGTTCTGTCCTAGACTTGTTGATCCTTGGAGTGGTAAATCTATTTCATATCAGTTGTTAGTTTTGAGGTCAAAATTGGTGCTGATTTGCTAAATTTCCTACATTTCTGCACATGCACCTTGAGTTTGCGGATTGTGTCTGAAGTAAACTGTTTGGGACCGATTTTCTTCATCCTTTCCTGCTAAGTTCTTCATTGATGGTTGCTCTTCAAATGGCATTCGGTCATCTGCACCTCTGAATTGCTAGAAGCAGTTCTGGGCACAAAAGTTCAGTTTCTGGCACAAGTTTTCAGCTTGTGTGCCAAGTTTTTTTTTAGGCACCGATTTGCATCAGATCTCCACCAGTTCTCTTCGGAGTAGGGTAGTGTTTGAATTCTATTGATACAACCTTTAGCTATTCTAAACTTTCCCTGCTTAAGTTAGCTTTGAAAACTTCTAAGTGAATTGAATTCAGTGCTTGCCCAATTTCTGAATTTCGCATGCTTTTCATGGAATTAAGCTTGTTGTTTCCAAAAATCTGCCATCCCTGTATTTAATCAATTGTTCAGAAATAAAATTGCATGTAATATCAATAGTGTGCCTTTTTAATATCAATTTAGTTCCTTTTGTTGAATCAATTTCCCTTTTGATTGAGTTACTCCTTGCTATTGATCCCTTTCTTCCTTTGTGTAGTTTCCTTTCTTTTTCGTGTGTTTCATTTTCATTTTCATTTTCATTTTCGATTATATTCCAAAAACCCAATTACTTATTTGAAATCCCAAAAACGCAAACGACACATAACTACAAGTTTGAATCAAGCACGACAATTAGCCCCGAGAAAAATACGACCTGTGACCCCTATATTACATTTTCAGATTTTGATTGTAAAAAGGGTTTCCAGCTTTCAATTCATTTATAAATTCTAAATTTGAGACCCACTTTCGTGACAGTCCATCTGGGTCGATCAACACGGGCTCGGGAAAATTTGGAAAAGAATTTGGAATACGATGAGCGGAGACTTAATCTAAAACAATAAAAGCAATCAATGACGACGTCGTGTGTTAGTTGTTACCTAAGAACACGGGAATAAAAATGTCATAATATGCATAGTTAGATAGAAGACTATAAAAGAGGATGGGTAATGGAAGGAAAAGGAAGACTCTTTCTCTATAATATTCTTTTGCTAAATCTCACTTAAATATCAGATGAATCATTATCCCAATAATCTTATAAAATCCGGTCGATCTTACATTTTAAATTCTAAATTTTAAATAAAAAACAGATAAATCAACAATTCTAGTTGACCGTTGAATGATAATAAAATAATAAGAGACGTCTTTTGATTTTTTAACCATATTATATTTAATTATTTAATTAGGTCCTCGCCTCCGTGTCATTCTGTTTTCACTAAACAGATGTGGAGTAATTCTTATTATAAGATTGAAATGACGTCGGACTGTAAATCTAAATTCTCTGTCGCAGTCGGAAAGATCACGGAAACCATTCCAACACTCAATGAGTAGTCACAGCTTATTTGTTGATATACTATACAAATTGAAATAATATTGTCCATTTTAAAGGGTCAGAATATCTATATTATGATTAACTAGGTTTTTTTTTATTCGAGCCTACTAAAATTTTTCGTATTATGATTAACAAAAATTTTTTTATTCTATTACTTTCTCGCTCTTCCACCGGGGACTGACTTGACCGTCGAAAGATCTTGTCGGGGACTTTTCTCGGCGGGTTTGCTAACGCAGCATCCGTAGCTCTTGACACTCGGGGGACCGCTTCACTCTTGAGAGTCCACCGCACTTCGCGATAAGATCAATGAGTTAGTGAATTGATGATGTGATAAATAATGGATAGAGATATAATTTGATTAGGATGAAGTTTCATGAAAATGTCTAAATTCAATGTATGTGGACTTGGTTCTTATCCACTAAACTTATAAATATATAATCTTTCTGGAAAATAAAATCAAGTTGTTTTGTTTAATTTCTTCTTTTCTCCTCTTCCACCAGCGTCTCTCCTCTCCCATACTTTTTTTTCTTTCAACATGAGTGGACCCGGCCTCTTATCGGTCACTCAGTGGCTCAAGGGCCTTGTATTTATCGGTCGCGTGGACTACTTAGGCTTCCTCTATGACATGACTAGACCTGCCAACAATCAGCAGAATCGTCCAGACCCACTTAGGGGCACGACTGGTCGGACAACGAGAAGCTTGGACGAGTCCGATTGACTTTGTTATTTGGTCCTTGACACTCAGATGGGAGTACTAGGCCGACCCGACCTGATGATGGCCTAGGTTCGGTCGGGGTCATTAGCCTTTGGTGTGACTACTCATGTAAGAGAGTTTTGTGGACTCTCATACTTTAAGCCCGCTTTCGCAATAGGCTCATTCTAATGGAACTGCATGCCTCATGTTTGGGTCGTATCCTTTGGATATTATTTTTCTCTCGCAAAGGCGAGCCCTAAGGCACATAAACTCATGCAAATCCCGGATAAGACACGTATTTAAAACATAATCATTATTATCCCACTATAGTAGAGCTGTTAATAGATGCACATGTAATTCTCGGGGCTATGATGCAACAGTAAGATGATTAATTATTATTTTAGGTATCCGTGATTTGATCCTTAATTACGGTCTATTTTGCGGAAATTTTTTTTCAAATAGGACACGAACCCTGAGACGCTGGACTTCTAAACTGCTCATCCCGAGCACTTCTTGATTATCTTGGTGATCGATAGGAAATTACCATGGAGCTAAACTTATCATCCTAGATTCATCTACTACGTAACCTAATAATTTTTCAATAGATACACATATAATAACCACAATCTAAAAATCCCTATGGGTTATTCTCCTCACATAGAAAACATAAGGAATTGACAGTCACATTTATGGCGGACATAACACCTCAATGATGTGTAGGATCATGAGGGACATTACAAATATATAGGACTCTCCTCTACAGCGCAGATATGCGAATCATCTTTCTTGAACTCCCATTTTCTTCTTCGTTCTCACTTTCGCCGATTGCTGACTTGAAACAAAATTTATATTCGAATTTATAAACAGGATTATAAATGAATTTATAAGCCGATGCAAATTACATTTGTCATGTAATTTCAGATAAACTAATGACGGATTCAAAATAAAATTAGAAATAAAATTTATTTTTGAAATTAATTTTATTTGATCAAATTATAAAAAAATCATGAATTAATCAATTCATTATTGAAATTAGAGACAAAATATTTTCGTCTCAAAATTAGATACGGAGTTTTCTCTAACGAATTTTAGATGGAATATTCCGTTTCACATATTCATTTGAGATGGAATAATGACCATTAAAATTCTGAAACCCTATTTTGTTGTAGTTGGTGAGTCGCGTGCCATCTCTGATTGAACGCCGCCCGCTAGCCTTCCTGCAAGCAGCCTACTTATAATCTTATAATCTTCAAACAGAATTATAAAGATTTTTATAATTCTTTATCAAAAATTATATTTTTAATTTTAAAAATACTTAAAAAATTATTTCTGACACTTTCGATTTTTTGAAGTCTGTACGTTGTTTTTGAACGTTGTACAAAAATATTATTATTTTTTTTCAGTAAAGATCCCATTTAAAAAATTATTTCTTTTTATTTACCCCTTAAAAAGTTTTTTTTAAACTATCCTTATTTTTTCTCGCCAATTTTTTTACATGATCCGGGGGAAAATTTAAGGGGTTTTTTTTTTGGGGGGAAAATTTAAGGGTTAAGTTAAAGGGTGGTCCTAATTTCCATATTTTATTATTTTATTGTGCTATAACTGTTTTATTGGTTTACATAACCATTTTATTGGTTTACATAAGCAATATTATTTTCTTGTTTGTTTTTCTAATTTAACTTAGGTTGATGTATATAAAAAAAGGAGAAGATTATAAACAACCTGGGTTAGTTTTGATATGATCAACCAAGTCAAGTTAGATTCTGGTTGTGTTTAATTGTAATATCTAAGTGTGCAGGAGCTTAGGAGCACAGGAAGTCGAACAAAAGATGAAGCAGACGAGAAGAATGACATGGGAAGGGAGTCGATGGGCTCAGTGCATTCGAGAGATGCAAAGATTGCGGAAGAGAAGACCAATGGACAAGAAGGGCGTGCGCGACGTCCGAGGGACGAGAAGCCGGGGAAGTAGCCCATTCGAGGAGAAGACCGGAGGAGAGTTTGAGTGAGCTCAACTCTAGATTGTCAAAATCATCCACACGGGCGAAGAGAAAGGAAAGTTAACTCGGATGTTGACTTTGCCAAGCTACGGGTCCGAGGCGCCTTAATTGCCTTTGAAGGTGCCTCAGATCATCAGACACGGTTCTGCCCAAAAGCCGAATTGAGGCATCTCAATTTACACCTAAGGCACCTCAAGTCGGGACTGAGGCTCCTTAGGTCAGAATTGAGACACCTCATATCGAAAGATTATCAAAACTTACTGTTAGCTGCGTAGATAAAAGTCTATCCACCTGAGGCACCTCATGTCACAACTGAGGCACCTTAAATCCACGTCAACACAATGGTAACTTGTGTTTTCAGGCTATAAATAGCTCTCCGAGATAGGGTTATAAAACAACAACTTTTAATCATTTTCCTAGATTTTTCTGAGCTTTCAAGAACCTGTAAGAGACTTTTTCGCCTACAACAAAGGAGAATTCTAATGGAACTTTCTCAACGCCTTGGATTAATATACTCTCGGTTGCGACCAAGTAAATCGTAGTCTCTTCTTTTTAATAGTTGTCTATGTTGTTGATTTATTTAGTTGCTTAACTAATTTTTATCTTTCCTAAGTTAGGGCAAAAAATCTAGTTTAACTTGCAGAGTTATTCAACCCCCTCTAGCCGGTTTTGTACAAGACTTACAAGTGGTACAAGAGCTCAACCGCTTCAGGAGGATTAATAGTCACGTAAAGCATAAGTACAATGGTCAGACCAAATATCTACCCATCAATGTTTGAGAGGGAGTTCACAATGTGGAAACGGTGAATGCAAGTTTTCTTTAAAACTGATTTTGAATTGTTTTCAATAATGAAACATGACTTTGTAGCTCCTAACGATAACAACAGCATGGACAAAGAAGAACATCTCTGGACGAAGAAGGAGCAAGTTGACTTCATAGCTAACAAAAAAGTAGAGTTCCAACTACTAATCGTACTTCCGCCTCAAGAGGTTAACTGGGTCAGCTTCTACGAGTCAGCAAAGGAGTTATGAGAGAAGTTCTTGGAATTGCATGAAGGAACCTCGAAAGCGAAGCTAGCACGACGAGATCTACTTCATAATCAACTAACTAACCTTCGGATGGAAGAATGAGAGATGGTGGCTCAACTACATGCGAAGATCAAGGAGATGATCATCGAACTTACGGATCTCAAAAAAATGGTATCAAACTGAGATTCATTAACGTATGCTTTGAACGCTTTTCCAAGAATTCTAGAATGGATGTCGATAGCCGACTCATATTTCATCTCTAAGGACTTCGAGATATGTACTCTAGAAAATTTATTTTCGACCTTCGAGCTTCACAAACGTAATGTGCAAGAAGAAAAAGTAAATTGGACAACATCGCTCTCAACGCAAGAATGACCGAATCAGAAGCAAAGTCATCAACCGACGAAGAAGAAATTGCATATGTGATATGAAAACCGAATAAGATTTGTTAATCTAATAAGTTTTCCAAGATACAGGCTAAGAAGGGAAAAAGGAAGGTCAGATTCTATAACTACTAAGAAGAGAGACACATAAATAACAATTGCCCAAAGTTAACTTAAAACGAAAACGACAAGGCCAGATCCTATTGCATGTAGTTTTACTTTGTATCATGACCTCAAGGTCATAGGTCAATAATTTTACTGTTACACACACTATTCTTCAATCAACCTAATCTCAAATTTTTTTCCAACTAATTTTACACCTTTAATGTTTCATAGATCAATACTGCACCACATTACTAATTTTCATACATAGAATTTATACCTTTATCTAATTAAATCGAATCAACCATTCATCACTAAATATTGAAATAACCATTCATGTCCCTATTAAAAAGATCAATTCAAATCCAAAATGACTCACAACTTATCTGTTTGATCTTCTGTACAAATAAACTAATTTTAAAATGTTTACTTCTATTTTTTTATTGAATCAATCCTTACATATAGATAAAGATGAGAGTATGTGTACGCCAATTTGATCCATAACTATTAAAAAAATTAAATTTGACATGAATTTAAAAATAAATTAAATCTTCCTATTCCTCTATATATAGTTAAATAAAGAGACATGCATACTTTGAACTTTAGATAAACCTGAAAAGTATGGTATTCTAATGCTTTCATTGTCCACTTTATCCTGCACATTTAAAGAGTATTTAATGTCTCATAGGATAGACTGATGAATAATACATTAATATTATTATCTTAAAATCTAAGAATTAAAATTTAACAATATTAATATGACCACTTTCTCTATGTATTAGCCATAACATCCGAATTAATAGTCCCCGTAATTTCTCTCTTTCGTGTTCTGGCTCTAGGATGATTTGGTAGGGGCACTGATGTGAGCAAATCATCTTTTGTCACCACTAATGAGCATTGAATGCTTTTTTATATAAAAATTAATTATACTTGATATTGTAATTTAACATTTA
>JAGFNQ010004601.1:427952-448514 GCA_024364735.1 Boesenbergia rotunda
CCATAATGGGGCGTCGGGACTAGAGAGAGCTTCGCTTAAAGTTCTTGGGTCCACTTCTGACATGAAGGTCATGAAATCTGGCCCGAACGATTTCTCAACTCTAGCCCGTTTGCTCCGACGTGGCTCTTCGCTTTGATCGTCAATAGTTCTTTTATGACAACTAAGTTCAGGAACGTCATTTTCGTTAGGACTTCCGTTGTCATTATTTTGAATGTTTCCCTTCTTATTAGGGAATATGTTTTCAAAGAATATTGCATTCCGAGATTCTATGGTTGTACCCGCATGAATATCAGGAATGTCTGACTTATGAACTATGAAGCGATATGCACTACTGTTTTGAGCATATCCGACAAATATTGCATCGAACGTTTTAGGTCCGATCTTTACTTGCTTTGGCTTAGGTACTTCGACCTTTGCCAAGCACCCCCACACTTTCAAGTATTTGTATGATGGCTCGCGGCCTTTCCATAGTTCATATGGCGTTTTATCATTTTTCTTGTGAGGGATTTTGTTGAGAATGTGATTTGCTGATAATATAGCTTCCCCCCATAAATTCTGGGGTAAACCTGAATTTATCAGCAAAGCATTCATCATTTCTTTTAGTGTCCGATTTTTACGTTCGGCAACACCATTCGATTGAGGTGAGTAAAGTGCCGTTGTTTGATGAATAATGCCAGATTCTGAACAGAATTCTTCAAACGGTGCACCATATTCTCCACCTCTATCGCTACGAATTATTTTAATTCGTTTTTCAAGATGATTCCAACTCTGTTTTGTAGGTTCTGAAAGCTTCTAAGGTTCCTCTTTACTCCTTAAAAGAAAGACATAACAGAACCTCGTGCAGTCATCGATAAAAGTGATGAAGAACTCTTACCTCCTCTAGTTTGCAACGAATTTTAAGTCACATAGATCACTATGTATTAATTCTAGAGGAGTCGTTGACCTTTCCACCGAATGAAAAGGTAGTCTCGTCATTTTAGCTTCCACGCACACTTCACATTTGTGTGTATCGTTAACATCGATGTTCGTAATAAATTTAGTTTAACGGAGACGTTCAGCGTATATATGACATGCCCAAGACGATCATGCCATAAATTGAAACACTCAACAACATAGCTGGAAGCTTTATTTATTACCATCAAAATCACGATGTATAGTCATTACAACCATTTTGAACAGATTTTGTTCCATATATCCCTTGCATACGAAGACACTGTTCTTCGTTAGTACAAAGTTGTTGGACTGGAACACTAGTTTGAATCCAGCTTTGACAAGTGCCGATCCAGAAACTAAGTTCTTTCTGATGTCTGGAACATGGATCACATCAATGAGAGTTAGCTCCTTCCCGAACGTCATTCTAAGAACTACTTTCCCGAGTCCAACAATCGGGGATGTCATGGAATTGCCCATATAGAGCTTTCTTCCACTTATCGGGGTGTACTTGGAGAACAGCGCTTTGTCGGAACAAACGTGGCGGGTTGCTCCAGTATTGATCCACCACTGCCTCGGGTTGTCCACCAGGTTGGCTTCAAACACGACTGCAGTGAGATCCAAGGTACTGAGATCAATGTCAGTGGAAGTTGCGACCTGGTTTTCAACATTCTTCGGACTCTTGGTTGTCTTCTTTGGGCATCTACAGTCTTTAGACATGTGTTCATTTTTTCCACAGTTGTAGCAGGAGCCCTTGAACTTCTTGCCTTGAGCCTTCTGTTTGGGTTGCTTCGGCTTCTTGGCTTTTGGTTCTGCCAGGTTGGACATGTCTTCGATTGTCCGCTTCGTTCCTTTAGGGTTGGATAATTTTCGATTATCCTCCTCTATTCGTAGCTTCAAGATAAGGTCTTCAAGTCTCATCTCCTTCTGCTTGTGCTTTAGGTAATTCTTGAAATTTGTCCATGACGGAGGGAGCTTCTCGATTACCGCAGCTACTTTGAACGACTCGTTCAATGGCATGCCTTCAGCGTCCAGATTATGCATTAACAGTTGCATATCTTGGACTTGAGACGTGACGCTCTTGGAATCCACCATTTTGAAATCCAAAAACCGGCCGACGATGAATTTCTTCAGTCCGGCGTTCTCGGTTTTGTACTTCTTCTCTAGTGATTCCCATAGAGATTTGGTCGTCTCGATCATGCAATATACGTTGTATAGCGCGTTGTCCAGCGCGTTCAGAACGTAATTGCAGCACAGGAAGTCACCATGAGACCACGCATCGCGAGTAGCGTTACTACCGGAATTGTCTTCCGTAGCGGCTGTCGGGTCTTCACGCAGAAACCGTACAAGGTTTAGCGTGGTTAAGTAGAACAGCATCTTCTGCTGCCATCTTTTGAAGTCGGCTCCGTTAAATTTCTCCGGCTTCTCGGCGTGAGGGATGGCGGTTGGAACGTCGTTGATCCTCGTCATATCAGTTTGCTGATATCGTTTTACGCTTGTAGGGAATTCTTGTGCATCCTCGGTATTTGACATAGTCGGTTTGCGACTTGTCGGTACTTCCGGGAGGTTGATGCCGGTAGGCAAACTGATTTGTACGTCGAGGCTAGTGTTCGACACTATCTCCGTAAAACGATATTGCTCCGCTACAGGTGCTCACGGATAGCAGCAATTCGTTCCCAAGATACAACGACGTCGTCTCGAAATAGTAGCACTCCAAATTTCGAGACCGGCGAACTTGATCGCAGGTTTTTCGAACTCTTTATGCAGAGGATGCTTGAATGCTATGCTTAGAAATGCAATTCTAAATGAGATGAATTTCCAAATGAGAAGGGATCTTTATATAGTTGGTGAAGAGGTAAGTAACCCTTAGTGAGGAGTGATCTGGATCGTCCAGATCAAAAAGACATAACCCTTTGGAAAGGCTTTAATCTCATCCATCAGATCTGAAGAGTTATAACTCTTCAGATCTCTTTTGATCAGATCCATTGGATCTGAAGAGTTTTAACTCTTCAGATTATGGAATGATCTCGTCTATTGGATTCGAAGAGACTTACCTCTTCATCCATCTTGATCTCAGCCATCAGATCACTTCATTTAATCCAACGCTTCAGATCAAACCCCCCTCATCAATGGTCAGTTTATAACACAGAGCCATCAACGCTCCAGATCGCATCCACTGCGATTTATTACCATCTTCGATCCGACGATTGCCATCCGTTTATACAATCATCAGTACAGTCACCGATCTCTACACGCAGACGCTGCCACGTCATGTGCCACAAAGGCACTGCCACGTGGAGCATAAAGAAAGCTCCTCAATGCTCCTCGCGACGATGCGTACGTGCGAAGTGCGCCTACAAAGCGCCCATTGCGCGCGTGTGCGCGTGGCGGGCTCGCAGGTGCGAGCACCTGCTCGACCATGGCTAGAGAGCTCCTGTGCTTGTTGTGTTAACTATATTAACACAGTAACACATATAAGGAAGCTTTGGCTTGCGCCGGTAAGCGATGTGGGACTAAAAACCCCATCCTTCCTTAATATGTATTTTGGATACAACCTTTCGCCATTAATTTCTCATTCACCCATAATCGGTTTTGAGCAAATTAATAGTCTAAATTAATCTACGTGAAACGTAGACTTCGATTTTGAAGTCATATCAGACTTTCAACGATCGATGGCACCTTGATTTTGTATCGCAAAATCATATCCAACAAGAATAAAATTAACACATGTTGACATAATAAACATAATAGTTATCATGCAAAACAGATTTAGAAATATATAAATATATGTATATATAAATTCATTTGACAATTAAGTCCGTCTGATCTCATCTTAAAAACCTTTATAATTTTTTTCAATCGGATATAAAAATTATAGAGGTTTTTAACAAGGATACGTGACGTATCCTAGTTGAGGACGTCTCTATATAAATTCTGCAGGATACGTCCTCTATATATACTTAAGGTTCTCTCAACTAGGATACGTCCTCACTACTTTCTGAAACGAAATGTCTCTGTAGGATTTATTTTATTTACATGTCAAATATCTGATTCTGCTAATTTGTTTGGACTTTTTATGCCCACTAAACTTTCCTACAATATCGTAATCACAAAATAGAAACAAATAGCAAAATAAAACAAGCATAGTCGATTGAAAACTTTGTTTCGGTCACACTTCTTTGAAATTTACTCCTCCAAGACATATGAGTCAGGTTGATCCAAGTCCAACCGGGTGGGGTCGAGAAGGAGCTCGAGTGTAAGAGTGCCCAAGAGCGAATGGTAGTTCAGCACTCGAGAACGTGTAGGGCTCGACATATATCTGTGACACGGGCTCGGGAAAATTTGGAAAAAAATTTGGTATACGATGAGCGGAGACTTAATCTAAAGCAATAAAGGCGATCATTGATGACATCCTGCGTTAGCTGTTACTGAAGAACACGGGAATGATAATGTCATAATATGCATAGTTAGATAGAAGGCTATAAAAGAGGATGAGTAATGGAAGGAAAAGAAAGACTCTTTCTCACTAATATTCTTTTGTTAAATCTCACTTAAATATCAGATGAATCATTATCCCAATAATCTTATAAAATCGGGTCGATCTTACATTTTAAATTCTAAATTTTAAATATAAAACAGATAAATCAACAATTCTAGTTGACCGTTTAATGATAATAAAATAATAAGAGACGTCTTTTGATTTTTTAACCATATTATATTTAATTATTTAATTAGGTCCTAGCCTCCGTGTCATTCTGTTTTCACTGGATAGATGTGGAGTAATTATTATTATAAGATTGAAATGACGTCGGACTGTAAATCTAAATTCTCTGTCGCAGTCGGAAAGATCACGGAAACCAATTCCAACACTCAATGAGTAGTCACAGCTTATTTGTTGATATACTATACAAATTCAAATAATATTGTCCACTTTAAAGGGTCAGAAGTATCTATATTATGATTTTTTTTATTCGATCTTACTAAAATTTTTCGTATTATGATTAACAAAGTTTTTTATTTCATTTTATTACTTTCTCGCTTCCATTGGAGACTGACTTAATTATCGGAGAGTCTTGTCGAAGACTTTTCCCGACAAATTTACTAACGATCATTCTCTTGCAGACGGAGCCAGCATCCACAGCTTGTGGCACTCGAGGGACCGCTTCGCTCTTGAGAGTCCACCGTACTTCGCGACAGGATCAATGAGTTAGTGAATTGATGATGTGACAAATAATCGACAAAAATAAAATTTGATTAGGATGAAATTTCATGAAAATGTCTAGATTCAATGTATATAGACTTGATGCTTATCCATTAAACCTATAAATATGTAATCTTTCTGTTAATTGAAATCAAATTGTTCTGTTTAATTTCTTCTTCTCTCCTCTTTCACAAATGTGTCTCTCTTCTCTCATATTTTTTTTTTCTTCCAACACGAGTGGACTCGGCCCCTTATCGGTCACTCAGTTGCTCAAGGGCCTTGTATTTATCGGTCGCGTAGACTACTTAGGCTTCCTCTATGACATGGCTAGACCTGCCAACAATCAGTAGAATCACCCAGACCCACTTAGGGGCACGACTGATCGGACAATGAGAAGCTTGGACGAGTCCGATTGACTTTGTTATTTGGTCGTTGACACTCGGATGGGAGTACGAGGCCGACCGGACCTGATGGTAGGCTAGGTTCGGTCGGGGCCATTAGCCTTTGGTGTGACTACTCATGTAAGAGAGTTTTGTGGGCTCTCATACTTTCAGCCTGTTTTTGCAATAGGCTCAATCTAATGGACCGTGCAAGAATTTTTTTTATAAATGGGATATTAATTCTGGGACGTTAGTTTTTATATTATTCATCATGAGCACTTCTTAATTTATCCAGATGACTAATGAGAAATTTTCATAAAACCAGATCAATCATCTCAAATTTATCTATTACCTGCTCTAACATTGTTTTAAATAGATACAGATGTAATAACCATTATCTAAAAATCCCTTTGACAACTACATTTATGGTGGACATAACACCTCAATGATGGTGAAGGATCACGAGGGACGTTACAAATATATAGACTCTTCTAATGCGTAGATATGCGAATCATCTTTCTTGAGCTCCCATTTTCTCCTTCGTTCTCACTTTCGTCGATTGCTGATTTGAAACAAAATTTATAAACAAATTTATAAACAGAATTATAAATGAATTTATAAGCCGATTAAAATTACATTTGCCATGTAATTTTAGATAGATTAATGACGGATTCAAAATAAAATTAGAAATGAAATTTATTTTTGAAATTAATTTTATTCTATCAAATTATAAACAAATTCATGAATTAATCAATTCATTTTTTGAAATTAAAGACAAAAAAATTTAGTCTCAAATTTAGCTACGGATTTTTCTCTAACGAATTTTAGATGGAATATTTCGTTCCAAATATTCATTAGAGACGGAATAATGACTTTCAAAAAATAGATTTTTTCGTTTCTGAAATCTTATTTTCCTATTATTGATGCGGCAATTTACCAAAAGGCGTACTCAAGAAAAGGTATTTACCAAACAGCGTACCATGGTTTCATTTTCACCAAAGGGCGCACTCATTATAGTGAACTTCCTCTTGTACCCCTCCTATTATCTATTGTCTTTCTCTTTCTCTCTCAGTAATAAATTCTGAAACGTCAGCAGATGCAACGTGACTTAATTACTGACATTTATTTTAAAATAATACCTAATAGAATCGGCGTTAAATTAAAAAACGTAAGGTAAAAATTAAAAAAATATTTCACTTTAAAAATTCTCATCCAACGTGATTTAAAAATATAAATAAATAATTTTTATTTTTATTAATAGAAATTATTATATTAAATAATATTTAATAAATATATTAATGTA
This sequence comes from Boesenbergia rotunda, assembly GCA_024364735.1. Classification (NCBI taxonomy): domain Eukaryota; kingdom Viridiplantae; phylum Streptophyta; class Magnoliopsida; order Zingiberales; family Zingiberaceae; genus Boesenbergia; species Boesenbergia rotunda. The sequence continues at coordinate 434,767 of JAGFNQ010004601.1, forward strand.
TAAAAAGTTTTTGGAAACAAACTGTTGGATTTAAAAATATAAATAAATGATTTTTATATTTGGTTAATAGAAATTAATATATTAAATAATATTTAATAAATATATTAATGTATACATATATTTTTGAAAAAAAATTGACTGTGGTAGATTTCAGACCCACGCTGGGCCTGAAATCTTTTGATTCAGGTCCGACATGAACTCAAAATTTTTTTCTATTTAAAAAATATATTAATATATAAAAAAACCTATCAAAACACTTAATTTTAGATTCAAACGCAGGGCCTGAAGTCATCCCAGGAGGATTTGAAGTCAAATAACTTCAGATCCTATAAATAATTAATCTAATAAATAATAATTAAATATAAAAAATATTTTAAAATTAAAAAAATTTTAGTGAAGGCCTGAAGTCATCAGTGACTTCAGGCCCTCTATATGAAAAAATTTTCCCTTAGGCCTGAAGTCATCCGACTTCAGGCCTAAGGAGGGCCTGAAGTCTGATGACTTCAGGCCCTCCAACATTAAATATATAAAAATATAAAAAACTTTTTAAAAAAACAGTATAATATATAATTACATAATAATAAAATGTTATAGGAGTGGTTTAGGTATATCAGTGAGTTTTGAGCAAAACTCATTGATGGACCTACCATATTTGGAATTCTGAAAACTCTATATCAGTAGACAGGGTTTAGCTAGGAGATGAGATTTTGGGTGCCGAAAACTCTAATCTTGCTGTATCACCAATGCTATAGGAGTGGCTTAGGTATATCAGTGAATTTTGTGCAAAACTCACTGATGGACCTACCATATTTGGAATTCTGAAAACTCTATATCAGCAGACAGGGTTGAGCTAGGAGATGAGATTTTGGGTGCCGAAACCTCTAATCTTGCTGTATCACCAATGCTATAGGAGTGGTTTAGGTATATCAGTGAGTTTTGAGCAAAACTCACTGATGGACCTACCATATTTGGAATTCTGAAAACTCTATATCAGTAGACAGGGTTGAGTTAGGAGATGAGATTTTGGGTGCCGAAACCACTAATCTTGCTGTATCACCAATGCTATAAGAGTGGTTTAGGTATATCAGTGAGTTTTGAGCAAAACTCACTACTGGACCTACCATATTTGGAATTCTGAAAACTCTATATCAGTAGACAGGGTTGAGCTAGGAGATGAGATTTTGGGTGCCGAAACCTCTAATCTTGCTGTATCACCAATACTATAAAAGTGGTTTAGGTATATCAGTGAGTTTTGAGCAAAACTCACTGATGGACCTACCATATTTGGAATTCTGAAAACTCTATATCAGTAGACAGGGTTGAGCTAGGAGATGAAATTTTGGGTGCCAAAATCTCTAATCTTGATGTATCACCAATGCTATAAGAGTAGTTTTGGTATATCAGTGAGTTTTGAGCAAAACTCACTGATGGACCTACCATATTTGGAATTCTGAAAACTCTATATCAGTAGACAGGGTTGAGCTAGGAGATGAGATTTTGGGTGCCGAAACTTCTAATCTTGCTGTATCACCAATGCTATAGGAGTGGTTTAGGTATATCAGTGAGTTTTGAGCAAAACTGACTGATGGACTTACCATATTTGGAATTCTGAAAACTCTATATCAGTAGACAGGGTTGAGCTAGGAGATGAGATTTTGGGTGCTGAAACCTCAAATCTTACTGTATCACCAATGCTATAGGAGTGGTTTAGGTATATCAGTGAGTTTTGAGCAAAACTCACTAATATACCTAAACCACTCCTATAGCATTGGTGATACAACAAGATTAGAGATTTCGGCACCCAAAATCTCATCTCCTAGCTCAACCCTGTCTACTGATATAGAGTTTTCAGAATTCCAAATATGGTAAGTCCATCAGTGAGTTTTGCTCAAAACTCACTGATATACCTAAACCACTCTTATAGCATTGGTGATACAGCAAGATTAGAGGTTTCGGCACCCAAAATCTCATCTCCTAGCTCAACCCTGTCTACTGATATAGAGTTTTTAGAATTCCAAATATGGTAGGTCCATCAGTGAGTTTTGCTCAAAACTCACTGATATACCTAAACCACTCCTATAGCATTGGTGATACAGCAAGATTAGAGGTTTCGGCACCCAAAATCTCATCTCCTAGCTCAACCCTGTCTACTGATATAGAGTTTTCAGAATTCCAAATATGGTAGGTCCATCAGTGAGTTTTGCTCAAAACTCACTGATATACCTAAACCACTCCTATAGCATTGGTGATACAGCAAGATTTGAGGTTTCAGCACCCAAAATCTCATCTCCTAGCTCAACCCTGTCTACTGATATAGAGTTTTCAGAATTCCAAATATGGTAAGTCCATCTGTGAGTTTTGCTCAAAACTCACTGATATACCTAAACCACTCCTGTAGCATTGGTGATACAGCAAGATTAGAGGTTTCGGCACCCAAAATCTCATCTCCTAGCTCAACCCTGTCTACTGATATAGAGTTTTTAGAATTCCAAATATGGTAGGTCCATCAGTGAGTTTTGCTCAAAACTCACTGATATACCTAAACCACTCCTATAGCATTGGTGATACAGCAAGATTAGAGGTATCAGCACCCAAAATCTTATCTCCTAGCTCAACCCTGTCTACTGATATAGAGTTTTCAGAATTCCAAATATGGTAGGTCCATCAGTGAGTTTTGCTCGAAACTCACTAATATACCTAAACCACTTCTATAGAATTGGTGATACAGCAAGATTAGATGTTTCGGCACCCAAAATCTCATCTCCTAGCTCAACCCTGTCTACTGATATAGAGTTTTCAGAATTCCAAATATGGTAGGTCCAGTAGTGAGTTTTGCTCAAAACTCACTGATATACCTAAACCACTCCTATAGCATTGGTTATACCGCAAGATTAGAGGTTTCGGCAACCAAAATCTCATCTCCTAGCTCAACCTTGTCTATTGATATAGAGTTTTCAGAATTCCAAATATGGTAGGTCCATCAGTGAGTTTTGCTCAAAACTCACTGATATACCTAAACCACTCCTATAACATTGGTGATACAGCAAGATTAGAGGTTTTGGCACCCAAAATCTCATCTACTAGCTGAACCCTGTCTACTGATATAGAGTTTTCAGAATTCCAAATATGGTAGGTCAATCAATGAGTTTTACTCAAAACTTACTGATATACCTAAACCACTCCTATAGCATTTTATTATTATGTAATTATATATTATACCTTTTTTTAAAAAAAGTTTTTTATATTTTTATATATTTAATGTTGGAGGGCCTGAAGTCGGAAGACTTCAGGCCTAAGGGAAAATTTCTTAAGATAGAGGGCCTGAAGTCACTGATGACTTCAGGCCCTCACTAAAAATTTTTTAATTTTAAAATATTTTTTATATTTAATTATTATTTATTAGATTAATTATTTATAGGATCTGAAGTTATTTGACTTCAAACCCTCTTGGAATGACTTCAGGCCCTGCGTTTGAATCTAAAATTAAGTATTTTGATAGGTTTTTTTATATATTAATATATTTTTTAAATAGAAAAAAATTTGAGTTCATGTCGGGCCTGAATCAAAAGATTTTAGGCCCAACGTGGGCCTGAAATATTTTTATTTCAGGCCCAGCGTGGGTCTGAAATCTACCATAGTCAGTTTTTTTTAAAAAAATATGTATACATTAATATATTTATTAAATATTATTTAATATATTAATTTCTATTAATCAAATATAAAAATCATTTATTTATATTTTTAAATCCAACCGTTTGTTTCCAAAAACTTTTTATACATTAATATATTTATTAAATATTATTTAATATATTAATTTCTATTAATAAAAATAAAAATTATTTATTTATATTTTTAAATCACGTTGGATGAGAAATTTTTAAAGTGAAATATTTTTTTAATTTTTACCTTACGTTTTTTAATTTTGCGCCGATTCCATTAGGTATTATTTTAAAATAAAAGTCAGTAATTAAGTCATGTTGTATGTGCTGACATTTCAGAATTTATTACTGATAGAGAAAGAGAAAGACAATAGATAATAGGAGGGGTATAAGAGGAAGTTCACTATAATGAGTGCGCCCTTTGGTGAAAATGAAACCATGGTACGCTGTTTGGTAAATACCTATTCTTAGATACGCCTTTTGGTAAATTGCCGTTATTGATGAGTCACCCGCCATCTCGACCGCTAGCCTTCCAACAAGCGGCCTACTTATAATTCTTTATCAAAAATTATATTTTAATTTTAAAAATATTTTAAAAATTATTTCTGACACTTTCGATTTTTCAAAATCTGTACGTTGTTTTTGAACGTTGTAAAAAAAATTATTATTATTTTCAGTCAAGATCCCATTTAAAAATTATTTCTTTTTATTTACCCCTTAAAAAGTTTTTTTTTTTAACTATCCTTATTTTTTCTCGCCAATTTTTTTATGTGATCCAGGAGAAAATTTAAGGATTAAATTAAAGGGTGGTCCTAATTTCCATATTTTATTATTTTATTGTGCTATAACTGTTTTATTGGTTTACATAACTATTTTATTGGTTTACATAAGCAATGTTATTTTCTGGTTTGTTTTTCTAATTTAATTTAAGTTGATACATATAAAAAAAGAGAAGATTATAAGCATCTTGAGTTGGTTTTGATATGATCAACTAAGTCAATTTAGATCCTGATTATATTTGATCCCTGTGTCTAAGTGTGCAAGAGCGTAGGAGTACAGGAAGTCGAGTAGAAGATAGAGCAGACGAAAAGAATGGCGTGGGAAGGGAGCTGATGGGCTCGGTGCACTCGAGGAATGCAAAGACTACGGAAAAAGAATACCAGTGGACGAGAAGGGCGTACGCGATGTCCGAAGGACAAGAAACCAAGGATGTAGCCCATTCGAGGAGAAGGTCGAAGGAGAGTTTGAGTGAGCTCAACTCTAGATTGTTGAAATCATCCACGCGCGCGAAGAGAAAAGAAAGTCAACTCGGATGTTGACTTTGCCAAGCTACGGGTCTGAGGTGCCTTAATTGCATTTGAAGACGCCTCGGACCATCAAACACAGTTCTGCCCAAAAGCCGAATTGAGGCATCTCAATTTGCATCTGGGACACCTCAAATCGGAACTAAAACTCCTTAGGTCAGAATTGAGACGCCTCATATCGAAAGTTTATGAAAACTTATCATTGGCTGTGTGGATAATAGTCTATCCACCTGAGGCACCACAAGTCACAACTGAGAGGTCGGATCCTCTGTCCCGGATCCGCCTCTGTCCCTCTGTCCCGCTCGCCGGCAATCGCAGGCGAGCCGTCCGATCGACGATCGGACACCATAGGCGGCCTCTGGCCGCCGCCCCGAACAAAACTATACCCTGGGGGGTATGGTGAACCCGTCGGGTATCGCCGCAATTGTGACGTTGCCTATTCACCGTCGAATCCGCTTGAGATTGCAATGCGACGATTCAGACCGATTCACCGTTCTCCGAGGATATCGTCTTACTCGGGACGACGATCAAAAATTATTGACGGAGTCCGATCGTCGATCGGATGGCTCGCCGGCGAACAGGACTTCGGGACAGGTGTCTGTCCCAGGAGAGAGGATCCGGCGCCCACAACTGAGGCGCCTCAAGTCCACGTCAGCACAATGGTAATTTATGTTTTCGGGCTATAAATAACTCTTAGAGATAGAATTATAAAATAACAACTTGTAATCATTTTCCGAGCTTTTTCGGAGCTTTCAGGAGTCTGTAAGAGACTTCTTCGCCTACAACAAAGGAGAATTCTAGTGGAACTTTTTCAACGCCTTGGATTAACAACCTCCTGGTTGCAACCAAGTAAATCATAGCCTCTTCTTTTTAATAGTTGTCTATGTTGTTGATTTATTTAGTTGCTTAACAAATTTTTATCTTTCCTAAGTTAAGGCAAAAGATCTAGTTTAACTTGCAGAGCTATTCAACCATCTCTAGCCGGTTTGCACAAGACTTACAAGTGGTATAAGAGCTCAACCGCTTCAGGAGGATTAACAGTCACGTAAAGCATAAAGACAATGACTGGACCAAACATCTACCCGTCAATGTTTGAGAGGGAGTTCACAATGTGGAAACGGTGAATGGAGATTTTCTTTAAAACTAGTTTTGAGTTGCTTTTAATAATGAAACATGACTTTGTAGCTCCTAAAGATAAAAATAGCGTGGACAAAGAAGAACATCTTGGAGGAAGAAGGAGCAAACAAACTTCATAGTTAACAAAAAAAAAAGTAGAGTTCCAACTACTAACCATACTTTCGCCGCAAGAAGTTAACTGGGTCAGCTTCTACGAGTCAACAAAGGAGTTATGAGAGAAGTTCCTGGAATTGCACGAAGAGGAAGGCGAAGCTAGCACGACAAGATCTACTTCAGAATCAACTAACCAACCTTCGGATGGAAGGAGAGATGGTGGCTCAACTACATACAAAGATCAAGGAGATGATCATCGAACTTACGAATCTTAAAAAAATCGTATCAAATTGAGATTCATTAGCGTATGCTTTGAACGTTTTTCTAAGAATTCTATAATGGAAGTTGATAGCCGACTCATATTTCATCTCTAAGGACTTCGAGGTATGCACTCTAAAAAATTTATTTTTGACTTTCGAGCTTCACAAATCCTGATGTGCAAGAAGAAAAAGTAAATTGGACAACATCGCCCTCAACGCAACAAAGACCGAATCAGAAGCAAAGTCATCATCATGAAGAAGAAATTCCATATGTGGTAAGAAAACCGAATAAGATTTTTAAATCTAATAAGTTTACCAAGATATAGGCTAAGAAGGGAAAAAGAAAAGTCAGATCCTATAACTACCAAGAAGAGAGTCACATAAATAATAATTGCCCAAAGTTAACTAAAAAGGAAAATGACAAGGTCAGATCCTATTATATGTAGTTTTACTTTGTATCATGACCTCAAGGTCATAGGTCAATAGTTTTACTCTTACACACAAGCTATTCTTCAATCAACCTAATCTCAATACTTGCACATACTCAAATTATTACGGGTGAATTTTCATACATACACCACACTAATTTTTGAATTTATACCTTTATCTAATTAAATCGAATCAAACATTCATCACTAAATATTGAAATAACCATTCATGTACCTATTAAAAAGATCAATTCAAATCCAAAATGACTCATAACTTATCTGTTTGAATTAGTGTACAAATAAACTAATTTTAAAATGTTTACTTCTCCTATTTTTTTATTGAATCATTGCTTACATATAGATAAAGATGAGATTATGTGTACGCCAATTTGATAAATAACTATTAAAAAAATTAAATTTGACATGAATTTAAAAATAAATTACATCTTCCTATTCCTCTATATATAGTTAAATAAAGAGACATGCATACTTTGAACTTTAGATAAATCTGAAAATTGTGGTATTCTAATGCTTCCACTTCCATTGTCCACTTTATCCTGCACATTTAAAAATCATTTAATGTCTAACGGGATAGATTGTTGAATAATATATTAATATCATTATTTTTAATCTAAGAATTAAAATTTAACAATATTAATATGACCATACTCTCTATATATTAGCCATAACATCCGAATTAATAATTTCCATAATTTCTCTTTTTAGTGTTGGCTCTAGGACGGTTTGACAGGGGCACTGGGGTGAACAAACTACCATTTGTCACCTCTAATGAGCATTGAATACTTTTTTATATAAAAATTAATTATACGTGATATTGTAATTTAACATTTAAATTCTAAGATAAAATCTTATTGATATGTATGAGCAAGTAAACATTCAAAAAAATAGAATTAACCAAACTGAATCGAATTAATCTAATTTTAAAATTTGATTCGGTTAATTTGATTTTTAATTTTTTAAAAATTCAATTTGATTTTTAATTAATTCAGTGTAGTTTCGATTTTAAATTTTAAAATCGATCAAATTTTGAAATTTGATTTTTATAATTCGGTCAAACCAAATAACACTATTAATTTTATTATTTATTATTTAAAATATAATCAATTAAATAAAATCTCTTTTTTTAATTAAAAACTGAATAAAATTTTAAAATTTTGATTAATTTAGTCAAAAATTGAATTAATCGATATTTTATCGATTTGATCCGTTCAAATTTTTTTTTGATTTATTTGATTTTCGATTTCTTTGATTGGGTTTTGATCGAATAAAAAAATCACGGATGGTGACACAAGATAAATTTTTCTTGTGCTTAACGATCCTATAGCAACAATCACTACAAAAATACCATGGAATAGCGACGGACAAATTCCGTCGCTATTCCGTCGCAAAACACTAATAGCGACGGAATTGGCGCCGTCGCATGAGAACCCGTCGCACAGCTTGTTAGCGACGGTGAATTATAGATCTCCGTCGCTATATTAGCGACGGCTATTTAACCCCGTCGCAAACACCCAAAAAAAGTGTCGACGTGGCCAGGGAAATAGTTGTGACGGATGGTCAAATTTCCAACGCAAACTGTATGGGGTAGCGACGGATATGGTCAAAGTCCGTCGCTAATATATCGTAATAGCGACGGATAAGGTCAAAATCCGTCGCTAATCGATCGTTATGGCGACGGAAAAGTCAATAATCCGTCGCTATTTGCGACGGTTTTTTAAAAATATCCGTCGCAAAACCTGGAAAATTTCGACAGCCAATATCTGTTTCTTCCACTTTCCTTGTATACATCAATAACATATACAAATATCGAAACAAATCTCAACTAGAAATCTATATTTCAACATCCAAACATTCACAATTACAATCCAAACATTCACAAATACAATCCAAACATTCATAACAATCGAAACATTCACAACAATCCAAATTGTTGTTTCGAATCCAATACAATCCAAACAATTATTTCCAAATGTATACATTCAATCCACTTTTCAATCCAAATTTTAATTTCCAAATTTTTACAATCGAAACTTTGAAACAAGAGTAAACTGATATAATCTAAACTTGTTAATCCAATCCAAAAAAGAGTAAACATATGATGTATCCAAATGTACTTGTTGTAAACATATGTATCCATATGATGATGCAATAGAATGTCCACCAAATTCATATACATACGGCTCTCCATGACAATACCAGTTGTAATAATCTGGAACAAACTCATACCTGCCGATATGAGTTTTAACTGTATCTTTATCACGGAAAGCTGTATTTCTACATTTGCATTGATTACATGGACACTTCAGCTCTGTGTCACTTAAACACTCAGGATGAGACTTTGCAAAGTTAACAAATTCTTACACTCCAGCAAAAAAATTCGTCACGGATAAATCCATTGTCTATACATCCATGACTTGTTCGGATACATTGTATCTGAATTCAGATAAGATAATTTAATCAACCCACACATATAAAAATGAAGAGGCAATATGATATTCATGGTATACTAAAAAAATAAATCTCATTAATCAAACATGATATTATTTCTGAATCAATTATACTAATTAATCATACAATTAATCAACAAATTAATCTATTTATTAAAACAATTAATGTAAATTTAATCAAACAAGATCCAATTAATAGATCAAGTAATATCCTTAATCAAATAATTAATCACCTTAATAATCAAATTAATCAAATATTTATCTAAAATAATTAAAACATTTGATCAATTAATTACACAATAAATGGTTTAACAAATTATCTAACAACCCATCTTAATTGGTAATTTCAATAATTAATTAACTGATTAATTATTGAATTAATCAAATTAATTTAACTAATTACTCTAATTAATTGAATTAATCAAATTAATTAAAACGGAGCAGGGGTCGCCGGCCGCAGGGCCGTTGGCCGGCCGCAGGGCCGTCGGCCAGCCGCAGTAGGCGGCGCGCGGCCGCAGTAGGCGCCTGGCCGCGCGCGGTCGTGCCAAGACACGTCGCCTAACTCGCGGTTGGCCGGAGAAGACGCGACGGCGCCGCGTCAGCACACAAAAACGACCATATATGGAAAATGAAGCTTAACTCGCGTACCTGGGATCGGAGGAGGGTTCGCCGGAGGAGAATCGCCCGTCGCTAGCTAGGGTTCGTGTGGCCGCGGGGGAAGGGGGCGTCGCCCTTTTTTAAGTAATTTTGCGACGGACTGACTTGTCCGTCGCCGATTAGCGACGGAGTTGACCAATTCCGTCGCTGAATTGAGGGATTGACCCGTCGCCTAAATCTAGCGACGGAAAGGTTTTATTATCCGTCGCAATAGCGACGGAGTTTTGACCATGTCCGTCGCTATAGTCACGAGTTTGACTTGCCGCGGTACTTTGGCGACGGATACTATATATTCGTCGGCGCCATTTGCGACGGACAATTAAAAATGTCCATCGCAATACCTTATTGTTTTTGTAGTGAATAAATAGTGTGCTAAACTATCCACAGGAGTGGAAACATCGGCAGTTCGGAAATTGTAACCTTCTGATGAGTATATCATGAAGTTACAAAGTTGTACGGTAAATCAATCTCCTAATGCAAAATAAGCACAAGGAAAGAGCAACAAAACTTCGCATACCACCTAATTGACACTACTGAGTAAAATTTCCTACTGCTACATGATCTTATAGTAGCAACAAAGAATGTGCTAAACTATGGTTATGAAATTACAGCAGTCCAAATAGAAACTTGTCAATCCATGAGTATATCATGAAATTATAAAAGTTGTACCTATAAATCAATCTCCTAAAGCAAAATAAGCACAAGCAAAGAGCAATAGACCGGACCAACCCAAAAAATAAAACGGTCTCTGTGTAGCCCATCATCCAAAATATCAAATGAGCAATGATAGGGAGAGTAAAAATGGGAGAGTGAAAACCATAGTGAATGATGTGGCATGACGTGACATGACGTGGCATTTTACATGCACACGTTCGATTATCGCTTAGACACCATCGGCGGCCTTCGGCCGCCGCCCCGAATCAAACTATACCGTGGGGGTACGGTGAACCCGTCGGAGATCGTGCATGTAAAGTGTCACGTCATTCACTATGGGTTTCACTCTCCCATTTTCACTCTCCCAATCATTATTCATAGCGAATATATAAAACAAAATGGAAATATGAAATAGTATCCATGTTGATCTTGGGTTGGGTTGGCGAATCGCTTTTTACTGCCAAATATATAAAAGAGTGTTATACGGGTTGCGGATTGTGTTGAAGGTTATTTTATTTTCTTGTTTTTTCTTGGCTTGATGTTAAGTCATTTAAGATTTTGCCATAGGATTTATAGGTTAGGCATGATAGTAAGCATAAAGAAATTTTCAAACAAAAAAAAAAAAACAGGTTCAGTTGATTTTCTTTTGTCTCTTTTAAGATATATTATATGTATTTAGGGTTTTAGATTTTAAGAGTTAAAGGTTGAGTTATAATGATTTTAAGCCATAGGCCAATAAGATTTTTCTTTTCGGGTTTAGACATCTCTTTTAGATTATAGTGTTCAAGATAAAAAAAAAATTAGATGCTCACAAAGTATACTATATGTATTTAGGATTTAAGATTTTAGGATTTAGGGGTTGAGTCATAATGAATTTAGCTAATAAGATTTTTTTTCTTTAGGGTTTAAACTTCCGTCTAGGGTTATAGTGTTTGCTTCTCCACCAAGACCCCTCAAAGGATGAGCCACCGATGAGCTGTACTGGATGACGAAGTCGTCATGACCAAGAAAAAGAGGAGGGTGAGCAATCTTCTAGGTTGGCGGAGTCGCTAGATCTCCAAGAAAATTCAATAAGAGGAAACCGAATGTGCCAAAAAGTCCCGCCAATGAAGCCTACAAGGCTGCTAGAAGACCTTGAAAGATAGACGGAGCATTAGGGTGAGACCGGATTACCCCGACCTTGCACTCTGACGCTCAAGTCAGATCCCGACAAAATATATGAAATAAATAAATAGTACTGTAATGAAATATATAAAGACCGAATATAAAACATACCAGGCTCACGAGAACGGGTTGGAGGCGACGTGGAGTTGAAAGCATCATGGGCCAAAAATCAAAGACCAGAGCATATCAACGGCTCAAAGGCCAACAAATGACAGTAGCTCGAACCTCAGTCAAGGTTAGCAACATTCCCCATCGATTTTATTCTCCTCCAGACAAGATCACCTACTTGGAATGCTCGTAGAACCACCCTCTTATTGTAGGTTTGTTTCATTCGCTGACGGTAAGCCGTCAACCGGTCAGTGGCTTTATCTCAACCTCGATCACCAGATCTAAGTTGAGAAACCGCTCTTGATCATTGTTGTCGTTGTCATAAAAATCACTTTTAGTTGATTCTTGCCCAATCTCGACGAGGATGACTACTTCACCTTCATAGACCAAGTGGAAGGGGGTCTAACCTGTTCCTTCCTTGAGTGTAGTCCAGTAGACCCAGAGAATGTTAGGCAACTCTTCTACCCAACTTCTACTAATATTGCCCAATTTGATCTTAAGTACTCGGATAATCTCCAGATTGACCATTTTTGCCTAGCCATTACCTTGAAGATGAGCTACTGAGGTGAAGGCATGTTGAATCCCGAGACATTCACACCATTCTCTGAGCTTTAGACCTTGAAATTGGCGCCGTTATCTAATACCAACTTGTAGGGTATCCCGTACTGGCAGACTATATCTTCCCCAGGCTACCTTGAATGTAGATTCCCTCAAATCGGGAACCTTAAGGGTCAAGGAGATCGTGAGTCGAGCCTTCGTGGTTTCGGGTCTTCCTGACCCAGACCTTCCTGGACTCGAGGGCCTCTTGAGGGCTTCCGGTCCCCTTAGTCTCAATAACTGTCTCTTGCCAGGACCTATCCCTTCTTGCTCTCGAGGGAGCTAGGCCGAACGACCCGTAAAGGCCCTATCCTCCACGAGCTTCCGAAGCCCACATATCTATCTCCTACTGATGAAGCGTCAGGCTGTTGGGCCAGGCTGTATGCAAGCTGGCCCGGGATCAATGGTGATATATATAAATAAATAAATTTGATTTCATTTATTATTTTTATTTTAGAATTGTTTGGGATAATTTTGTTGCCTGATTTATTTAATTTATCTCAATTATAATTAAGAGTTGATTAATTCAATTAACTAAAATTTTAATACAAAACCTAACTTAAAAAGATACTAATTTAATAAAAAAAACATGCACGTGAGATCATCCACGAACGCCCCGGTCGAATGCCGCCCTAGAGCGACGAGCAGCTAGCTAGCATGCGTTAGCCTTTCACTAGAACGACGGCGACGCCGAGCAAGCACTGCTTGTTGGACGTCCTGTTCATGGGATCGGTGAGTTGCTTGCCATTTTCGATTGCAAGCCGCCTGTCGAGCCTTTCAGCAAGCCGCTTACCACCTCCAGCCCCGCCAAGCGACGTTCGGCGGGTAGCTTGCATGAGCCTTTAGCTGGAACAACAACGACACCAAGCTAGCACCACTTGTCAGTTGTCGAAATGACTTATTCCAAGTGGTAAGCAGGAAAACATAAGTTGTCTGAGATTCTGAGTTCGAGTCCTCTTAGCTATAAATAAATCCCCTTTTGAAGGGTCTTTTGACTGAAGTGTTGTCTTGACAATGAGACATCTTCTCAACACAGTGGTATCATGTCTCCAAATATCTCTTAGGGTTTTTCGAATATGGGGCTGTTTCGGCGACGGAGCCGATCACTATAAAAAGTTTACCAGGACAGTTTTTTCCTTCCCAGCCACTTGGATTTACCTTCTCTGTGTTGGTCTTGGGGCGAGCTAGCGGGGGCGCTGAGAGCAAGTGTTTCGCTTTT
>JAGFNQ010004601.1:451229-511326 GCA_024364735.1 Boesenbergia rotunda
CAATCGGATCCATGCTTAAGGTTCTCTCAGCTAAGATACGTCCTCACTAAAAGTATCTACTGGACTTACTTTACTTACATGCCAAATATATGATTCAACTAATTTATTTGGACTTTTTATGCCCACTAAAACCATAATAGCAAAATAAAACAGCACAGTCGATTGAAAACTGTTTCGGTCACACTTGTTTGAAATATACTCCTCCAAGACATATGAGTTAGGCTGACCCAAGTCCAACCGGGTGGGGTCGGGAAGGAGCTCGAGTGTAAGAGTGCCCGAGAGCAAATGGTAGTTTAGCACTCGAGAACGTGTAGGGCTCGACATATATCTGCCACACGGGCTCGGTATAATTGGGAATACGATGAGCGGAGACTTAATCTAAAGCAATAAAGGCGATCAATGACGATGTCGTGCGTTAGTTGTTACCCAAGAACACAGCAATAATAATGTCGTAATATGCATATATAGATAGAAAACTATAAAAGAGGATCGGTTTAAATCATTAAAAACAGATAAATAAAAAATGATAGTTGACCGTGTAAATTCAACCTTATAATGATAATAAAATAATAAGAGACGTCTTTTGATTTTTTTAACCATATTATATTTAATTATTTAATTAGGTCCTCGCCTCGGTGTCATTCTGTTCTTTAAAAAAATATATTATTGAGAATAATAGATGTGGAGTAATTATTATTATAAGATTGTAATGACGTCGGACTATAAATCTAAATTCTCTGTCGCAGTCGGAAAGATCACAGCTTATTTGTTGATATGCTATACAAATTACAAAAATATTGTTGATTTTAAACGGTCAGAAGTATCTATATTATATATGATAAAATATATGATGTGAAGAAAGATAGGATCCTTGATTTATTGAATAAATAATAGTCAACGATGGACCTGAAATATATGGTCAGGGAGACCAAACTATAGGAAGCGAGCCACAATTGGGGGTTTGTCTCTGTCCTGGACCCATCACCTGGTTGGCTGCTGAGAGATTAATGTTGCCGAGTTGTTAATAATATATTTTAAAAATAAATAATGGATAATGATAGGTTAATAGATTGATGGGGTGATAAATAACGAATAGAGATAGAATTTGATTAAGATGAAGTTTTGTAAAAATGACTAGATTCAATGTATTAGATTTAGTGTTTATCCATTAAACTTATAAATATATAATTTTTTTAGAAAATGAAATCAAGTTGTTTTGTTTATGGGGCGTTTGGTTTGTTTCATTTTCTATTTTTATTTTTCAGAAAACCGTATTTTCTAGTTTTCTGGAAAATGACTTTTTTTCATTCTCCAGTTTTCCAGAAAACGCTATGTTTTTTTTCTGAAAAACAAAGCTGGAAAATGCAAACCAAATATGTTTTCCAGAAACCCGTATTTTCTATAGAAAATAGATTGGAAAATGTAAATCAAACGCCCCCTTAGTTTTTTTCTACTCTCCTCTTCCTCAAGTGTGTCTCTCTTCTCTCATATTTTTTTCTTCTAACACAAGTGGACTCAGCCTTTTATCGGTCACTCAGTGGCTCAAGGGGTCTTGTATTTATTGGTCGTGTGGACTACTTAGGCTTTCTCTATGACATGGCTAGACCTGCCAACAATCAGTAAAATCACCCAGACCCACTTAGGGCCACGACTGATCGGACAACGAGAAGCTTGGACGAGTCCGATTGACTTTGTTATTTGGTCCTTGACACTCGGATGGGAGTACGAGGCCGACCGGACCTGATGGTGGGCTAGGTTATTAGCCTTTGGTGGGACTACTCATGTAAGAGAGTTTTGTGGGCTCTCATACTTTAAAGCCCGCTTTCGCAATAGGCTCATTCTAATGGAACTGCATGCCTCATCTTGGCCTGTATCCTTTGGATATTATTTTTCTCTCATAATGGCGAGCCCTAAGGCACATAAACTCATGCAAATTCGGAATAAGACGCGTATTTAAAACATAATCATTATTAGCCCACTATAGTAGAGCTTTCAATAGATACACATGTGTCCCTAGGTGATGGACTAATAATTAATACATGAATATTATCATCAATAGGTTTGAGAGTCAAATCTTAGCAAAGTCAGTATGTCTACCCTCCCCATGCGCTAGCCACAATATTCAGGCTAATAGTCAGCGTGATTTACCTCCTCCGTGTTGACCCTGGGATGGGTTGAAGGGGGAGCTCGGGACGAACGATTCACCCTCAATAGATACAGATGTAATAACCACTATATAAAAATCTCATTCGGTTATTCTCCACTCATAGAAAATATAACAAATTGACAATCACATTTATAGTGGATATAACACCTCAATGATGGTGGAGGATCATGAGAGGCGTTATATATATATATATATAACGCCCCTCATGATCCTCCACCATCATTGAGGTGTTATATAGGGAGAGTGAAAATCATAATAAATGATGTGGAATGACGTGACATTTTATATGGACACGTTCGATTATCACTTGGACATCATCGGCGGCCTTCGGCCGCCGCCCCGAATCAAAATATACCCTGGGAGGCACGGTGAACCCGTCGGAGATCGTGCATATAAGGTGTCACATCATTTACTATGATTTTTACTCTCCCAATCATTATATATATATATATATATATACGACTCCTTTATACGACTCCTTTATGGCGCAGATAGGCGAATGGTCATTCTTGAGCTCTCATTTTCTTCCTCGATCTGGCTTTCGTAATTGTTGGCTGACTTGAAACAAAATTTATATTCAAATTTATAAATAGAAGGGTAAATTTTCCTAAACTCTCCACTTATCAAATCAACTTTGCATGCAATCCCTACATAAATTTTTCTTTGTATGCAGTCTCTGATGGGATGTTTGGTGAGTATTATTTAAAGAAAATTGAATATAAAAGTTAGAAAATTGAGTATGACAATTTGCATCCACCACATCAATAACCCTGTACTCAATTTTCACTCTTTTATAATCAAGTTTCACTCTTTTATACTCAGTTTTCACTGATATATACTCAATTTTCACCCTTTTATACTCAAATCCATCAGGGAGTAAAAACAAAGAAAAACTTATGTGGGGAGTGCATGCAAAGTTCAAAGGGCCATTGGAGAGTTTATGGTAATTTACCGTAAATAGAATTATAAATAAATTTATAAGCCGATTAAAATTACATTTGTCATGTAATTTTAGATAGACTAAGGAAATATTTAAAATAAAATTAGAAAAGAATTTATTTTTGAAATTAGTTTTATTTATCAAATTATAAACAAATTCATGAATTAATCAATTCGTTATTGAAATTAGAGACCAAATATTATCGTCTCAAATTTAGGTATGGAATTTTCTCTAACGAATTTTAAACAGAGTATTCTGTTTCAAATATTTATTAGAGACGAAATAATAACTTTCAAACACAAATTTTTCATTTTGAAGCCTTTTTTTTTTTTTTTTATGAACAATAATAGGGAGAGTGAAAGTAAAATGAATGATGTGGCACTTTACATGCACAGGTTTGATTATCGCTTGGATACCATCAGCGGTCCGAATCAAACTATATCTTGAGAGTACGATAAATACGTCAAAGATTGCTGTATATAAAATATCACGTCATTCACTTTATCTTTCATTTTTTTCATTTTCACTCTCCTTATTATTATTATTATTTTTTTTCATTGATGGTGAGTTGCCTGCTATCTCTGATTGAACGCCGCCCGTTAGCCTTCCAGCAAGCAGCCTACTTATAATCTTCAAAAGAATTATAAAGATTTTTATAACTCTTTATAAAAATTATATTTTTAATTTTAAAAATACTTAAAAAATTATTTCTGACACTTTCGATTTTCGAAGTCTGTACGTTGTTTTTGAATGTCGTAAAAAAATTATTATTTTTCTCAGTCAAGATCCCATTTAAAAAATTATTTTTTTTAATTACCCCTTAAAAAGTTTTTTTTAACCATCCTTATTTTTTCTCGCCAATTTTTTTATGTGATCCAAGGGAAAAAATTTAAGGGTTAAGTTAAAGTATGATCCTAATTTCCATATTTTATTATTTTATTGTGCTATAATTGTTTTATTGGTTTACATAACTATTTTATTGGTTAACATAAGCAATATTATTTTCTTATTTGTTTTTCTAATTTAACTTAGGTTGATGTATATCAAAAAGAAGAAAATTATAAATATCCTATGTTAGTTTTGATGCGATCAATTAAGTTAAGTTAGATTCTGGTTGTGTTTGATCCCTGTGTCTAAGTGTACAGGAGCCTAGGAGCACAGGAAATTGAGCAGAAAATGAAACAGACGAGAAGGATGGCATAGGAAGGGAGCCGATGGGATCGGTGCATTCGAGGGACGCAAAGACTGCAGAAGAAAAGATCGGTGGACGAGAAGGGTGTACGCGATGTTCGAGAGACGAGAAGCCGAGGAGGTAGCCCATTCGAGGAGAAGGCTGGAGGAGTGTTCGAGTGAACTCAACTCTAGATTATCGAAATCATCCACATGAGCGAAGAGAAATGAAAGTCAACTCGAATGTTGACTTTGCCAAGCTATGGGTCCGAGGCGCCTTAATTGCCTTTAAAGGCGCCTTGGACCATCGGACACGGTTCTGCCCAAAAGCCGAATTGAGGCATTTCAATTTGCACCTGAGACACCTCAAGTCGGAACTGAGGCTCCTTAGGTCAGAATTGAAACGACTCATATCGAAAGTTTATCAAAACTTACTGTTGGATTCGTGGATAAAAGTCTATCCACCTAAGGCACCTCAAGTCACAACTGAGGCGCCTCATGTCCATGTCAGCATAACGATAACATGTGTTTTCGGGCTATAAATAGCTCTTAGAGATAGGATTATAAAGCAACAATTTATAATCATTTTCTTAGCTTTTTCTGAGCTTTTAAGAGTTTGTAAGACACTACTTCGCCTACAACAATGGAGAATTCTAGTGGAACTTTTTCAACACCTTGGATTAATAACCTCCTGGTTGCAACCAAGTAAATCTTAGCCTCTTCTTTTTGTCTATGTTGTTGATTTATTTAGTGCTTAACTAATTTTTATCTTTCGTAAGTTAGGGCACAAGATCTAGTTTAACTTGTAGAGCTATTCAACCCCCTCTAGTCGGCTTGCACAAGACTTACAAGTGGTATAAGAACTCAACCGCTTCAGGAGGATTAACAACCACATAAAGCATAAAGACAATAGTCGGACCAAACATCTACCCGTCAATGTTTGAGAGAGAGTTCACAATGTGGAAATAGTGAATGGAGGTTTTCTTTAAAACTGATTTTGAATTACTTTTAATAATGAAACAGGCTTTGTAGCTCCTAAAGATAACAGCAACATGGACAAAGAAGAACATCCTGGACGAAGAAGGAGCAAGCTGACTTCATAGCTAACAAAAAAATAGAGTTCCAACTACTAACCGTATTTCCGTCGCAAGAAGTTAACTAGGTCAGCTTCTACGAGTCAGCAAAGGAGTTATGAGAAAAGTTCCTGGAATTGCACGAAAGAACCTTGGAAGTGAAGCTAGTACAACGAGATCTACTTCAGAATCAATTAACCAACCTTCAGATGGAAAAAGGAGAGATGGTGGCTCAACTACATGCGAAGATCAAGGAGATGATCATTGAAGTTACGAATCTCAGAAAAACGGTGTCAAATTGAGATTCATTAACGTATGCTTTGAACACTATTCTAAGAATTCTAAAATGGAAGTCGATAGCCGACTCATATTACATCTCTAAGGACTTCGAGATATGTACTCTAGAATATTTATTTTCGACCTTCGAGCTTCACAAATCTTGATGCGTGGGAAGAAAAAATAAATTGGAGAACATCACCCTCAACACAAGAAGGACCGAATCAGAAGCAAAGTCATCAACCGATGAAGAAGAAAGTGCATATGTGGTAAGAAAACCGAATAAGATTTTTAAATCTAATAAGTTTTCCAAGATACAGGCTAAGAAGCGAAAAAGGAAGGTCCGATTCTATAACTACCAAGAAGAGAGACACATAAATAACAATTGCCCAAAGTTAACTTAAAAGGAAAATGACAAGGCCAGATCCTATTGCATGTAGTTTTACTTTGTATCATGACCTCAAGGTCATAGGTCAATAATTTTACTGTTACACACGCTATTCTTCAATCAACCTAATCTCAAGAATTCTTTTTTTTTCCAACTAATTTTACACCCTTTAATGGTTTCATAAGAATCAATACTTGCACATACTCAAATTATTACGGGTGAATTTTCATACATAGAATTTATACTTTATCTAATTAAATCGAATCAACCATTCATCACTAAATATTGAAATAACCATTCAGGTCCCTATTAAAATTGTCACGCCCCCAGAGGCACATGCTTCCTCGAAAATCGGGCAACATCTCCCCTGTACGGCGGACAATATGGGACAATTTATACATCAAATCTCACCACCATAGCTCAGCCACAAGCGGCTGGCATCACAATAATATATATAGAAATCACAACCACGCAGTTTTATATCAACCTATAAGATAATGGGTGGCTTAGCCACCTTAAACTGAAATGAACTACAATCCAAAGAGAACATAAAAGTCTCTTATAACCATAAACCCAATAACGAATAAAATACGACTCCGAGTACTGAAAACAAATAACTAAACCGAATACCGAAAATAACTCAACTCGACACTGGGAATGAAGGACTGGCAACTGGATCATCTCCTGGCTCCAAGCAAAACATCTACCTGCTACCTGAAACAACAAAAAGGGAAGCAGAGGTGGTGAGTCCGGGCGGACTCTGCGGGTATATGAGTAGACAAATAAGCATGACATAATAAGGATAAACAGCGTAGAGAACTCAACAGTGTACAGTCCATAAGAATTTTAGAGTTTACCTACTCATGCATAACATATATCAATCGACATGGTATAAAGTCCGAATAACGACTAAACAGGTATAAAACAACTCAATAACAATAATATCAAGATATACATGCATGTCAAACATGTGCAACAATCATAGCTCATATAAGTGCATCAAACACAAACAAATGCATAAAAGAAATACGTATGCACATGATGCAATGACATGTGTCACTCCTGACGCCAGTCAAGCCGTCAACACATCACATCTGTGTGACCGAGTGGGTAGGGCTGTGACAACTGTACCACTCCAACAACAACAATAATACTAAACAACAATAATACCACATAAGGCGTGGTTGAGTGGACAGGATGCTGGGGAGTCTACACTCCAACCCCTATACACAGGGGGAGCTATACAGCTGCAAAATATCCCTCTATAAACAACGGTGAGGGTGTCACTGTCTGGCATGACAGGACAAACACTCGCACTCTAATAACTACCACGATAACAAGTGGTTGAGTGAATCGAGCAACAATATGACTAACGACGGCTTAATTAAATGTAAGCCTAACTGTCGTTAGTATGCAACGTGCAAGTATGGTGCATGATATACGATGCATACTTGTCAATAGCGCGCGATAGCGGCGCTATCGCGGCGGAGCGGCCTGGGAGCGCAACGCCACTCCTGGGAGCGGAGCGGTTCGCGGTCGCGATCGCGGCGCATCGCGGCCGCTATCGCGGCGCATCTCGGCCGCTATCGCGGCTGTTGCGGCCGCAATTGCTACATCAATGCAGATTTTGCCAAAAGACCATAAAACCCTTTAGTTATTTTCGTTTTAAATGTAATGGAGGGGTTAAATGGTCATTTTGGCTAACCCTATTTTTTTGCTGCGTGGATGGGTTACGGGCATACCATTTTCCGCGATTCTAAGCGTCAAGTTAAAGCTTTTAATGGTGTTTAGAACTCTTTATGTAATAAGCATCAAGTTCTAAGCGCTCTTTATGTAATATTGATGTTTAGAACTTGATGTTCTGAATTTTTGGAGTGGCCACAAGTTTTTGCCCTATACCATGTTTTGAGTAATTTAACTTGGATGTCTTTTGGTTAATTATTGCTATCATATAATGTTGACATTCTAAATTGCAATTGTCATTTCTGTTGATGTTTTTTATCAAATAGCGGCCGGAACGCTATCCGCTATCCCGCTATAGCGTTTTTGGAGTCGGCCGCTACGCGCCGCTATCCGCGTTTGACAACTATGATACGATGCACGAACAACCGAAGAAACCACGATGCAGTAAAAATCCAACAAGTAAAACATGCATCGATACAACCAACCAGAAACCGAAAACCAACGATTATGCACCTGCACTACTAGGTAGGGTATTTCTAATGCCAAGTAGACCTATCTGTGTTTAATGGACTTCTAAGTGCTCGCGTACAAACGGCACGTTACAGAATAGAAAACCAACAGTGGACTGTACAGAAACGAACTTGGAATACTCGAAGATCAACGAAGAATAAGTCTCAACGGCGATGTTTTAAATCACGACAAAGAACAAGGTCAAGCAACCTACTTAAACATAACAGCCATGCTTAAAGGTAAAGGAACTATAAGAGCACAAAGGAGAAGTACCCGCCTTTTATGTAGAAGTTCGTAAACGAGAAGAACCTCCCACGATCGACGATGTGAGTCCAAGGTCAAGGTCCTGTATCAAGGACATAGTTTAGCTATTTATAAAAATAATTAAAATAGCTAACTAATCACAACACATAATTAGATTTATTTCAAATAACTCCCTTTAATTAAATCCTAATCCAAGATCCAACTCACCATTACAACCCAAATTAATCACCTTACTACAATTTCCCAAATCAATGGGGCTCACGGACTAAAAGGAAGGTAACAATAAACTCTGAGCTAAACTCTACAATCATTTATCAGGTTTAAACACAATCACCCATAGATAGGTAAACCCCAAAACTCATAGTAACATACACAAATGTCAAACTTGCTTTGATGCACGGTTTAACTACAATTCCCATCCTCAAACACCCACTGATCCCTTTAGTTTAGATGCAATCCTAATTGAATCATGTTCGTATTACATGGCAGCAGTATAGGACTACCCTCTACAGCCATTTGTTCACCCAACAAAACAAAAAAAAAAACCCTTACACACCTAATTAATCGGCAAACACCAAAATCAGTTTAGGCTAACACAAGGCCTAATCTCACTGCACATGAACCTAAGATGCCAAGAAGATAGAGTAACCCAGGAACTCCAAATTTGTTTCCAATTCTGTTGTCCAAGCAGAAACACAACTAAGTTGTTAAGGAAAACACCAATCCATAGGTCCAAAGCACAAAACCAACCCACATCCATGATCTTCTTACCTTGATCGTCGGCCTCAGGTTTCCACGCGAGGGCGCGGTGCTCTGCTCGTGTGCGCCGAAGAAGAAGAAGGAGAAGCGAAGGCTGGGTCTCGGCGGCGGCGCTGGTCGCTGGGGCTCGGCGTCGCTCGCTATCGAAGGGGCGGCGTCGGGGAGGAGTAGGGAAAACGACGCAGAGGGGGAATGAAGAGAGGAAGTTAGGGCACGGTGGAAAAATTAGGGCTTTGAGGGAGTTTTTATAACTTAACCTTGGAATTTTTGCAAATAAACTCAACTATTTTGAAAAATTGCAACTAGATCCCTATTTCCGATATTCACCTCTTTAATTCGAAAAATTCGGTATTTAACAAAAATGATCAATTCAAATCCAAAATGACTCACAACTTATCTGTTTGATCTTCTGTACAAATAAACTAATTTTAAAATGTTTACTTCTCCTATTTTTTTTATTGAATCATTGCTTACATATAGATAAAGATGAGATCATGTGTACGCCAATTTGATCAATAACTATTAAAAAAATTAAATTTGACATGAATTTAAAAATAAATTAAATATTCCTATTCCTCTACATATAGTTAAATAAAGAGACATGCATACTTTCAACTTTAGATAAATCTAAAAATTGTAGTATTCTAATGCTTCCATTGCCCACTTTATCTTGCACATCTAAAGAGCATTTAATGTCCCATGGGACAGAGGGATGAATAATACGTGAATATTATTTTTTTAAAATTTTTGAGTTAAAATTTGATAAAATTAATATAATACTTTTTTCATGTATTAGTAATAATATCTGGGTTAATAATCTCCATAATTTATCTCTTCCGTATTAGTTCTAGGATGGCTTGGCAGGGGCTATTTTATATATATATATATATATATAATATATATATATATATATATATATATATATATATACCCGCCTATGCATGCTTGAGGCGCATGGATCGAATTCAGTTTATTTTTTTTTGTCACTTTTAAGATATATTTATGTATTTAGGGTTTAAGATTTTAAGAGTTAAAAGTTGAGTTATAATGGTTTTGAGCCATAAACTAATAAGATTTTCTTTTTAGGGTTCAGATTTCTCTTTTAGATTATAGAGTTCAAGATACAAAAAATTTAGATATTCACAAAGTATACTATATGTATTTAGGATTTAAGATTTTAGGATTTAAGGGTTGAATTATAGTAAATTTAAGCTAATATGATTTTTTTTAGGGTTTAGACTTCCATCTTGGGTTATAATGTTTGATTTTCCACCAACACCCCTCGAAGGATGAGCCACCGGTGAGTTGTACTGGATGTTAACGGAGTCGTCATGATCAAGAGAAAGAGGAGGGTGAGCCATCTTCTAGGTTGGTTGAGTCGCTACCAAAAAGTCTCCCGCTAATGAAGCCTACAAGGCTGCTAGAAGACGTTAAACGATATATAGACGGAGCGTTAGGGTGAGACCGAATTACCACGGCCTTACACTCTGACACTCAAGGCATATCCCGACAAAATATATGAAATAAATAAATAGTACTGTAATGAAATATGTAAAGTCTGAATAAAAAACATATCAGACTCACGAGAACGGGTTAGAGGCAACGCGGAGTTGAAAGCATCATGGGCAGGAAATCAAAGACCAGAGCATATCAACGGCTCG
This sequence comes from Boesenbergia rotunda, assembly GCA_024364735.1. Classification (NCBI taxonomy): domain Eukaryota; kingdom Viridiplantae; phylum Streptophyta; class Magnoliopsida; order Zingiberales; family Zingiberaceae; genus Boesenbergia; species Boesenbergia rotunda. Next base: position 462,121 of record JAGFNQ010004601.1, read on the forward strand.
AAGGCTAGCAAATGACAGCATCTCGAACCTCAATCGAGGTTAGCAACATCCCCCACCAATTTTATTCGTCTCCAGACATGATCATCTACTTGGAATGCTCGTAGCTAGAACCGCCCTCTTATTGTAGGATTGCTTCATTCACTGGCGGTAAGCCGTCAATCGGGCAGCGGCTTTATCTCGGACCTTGTTCACCAGATCTAAGTTGAGAAACCGCTCTTGATCATTGTTGTCCTTGCCATAAAATTTTCTTCTAGTTGATTCTTCCCCAATCTCGATGAGGATGACTACTTCACCTCCATAGACCAAGTGGAAGGTGGTCTGACCTATTCCTTCCTTGAGTGTAGCCCGGTAGGCCCAAAGAATGCTAGGCAACTCTTCTACCCGGCTTCCACCAACATTGCCCACTTTGATCTTAATGTAGGATCGGTGGCGTCGAAAAAGGGGGGGGGAGGGGGTGAATATCAACTTGAACTTTTTCGTAAAACTTTATCGTTCGATCAATCGTCTTTCTATTAGAATGTTAGTACGCAGTGGAATAATAAATAAATAAAATAAAGCAGTAGACACGCGGGATTTATTTACTTGGTTCTCAACCTCCTATGGTCAGTACGTCTAAGGTCTATGTACTAGTCGTGAGTCCACTATTGGTCTCATTTCTGGAATTTTCGGAGGTGGATAAAACTCGTCTTACAGTTTGAAATGCAAGAATAAATATAAAGAATAATTACAACTTATAAATTAAAAGCAAACCAAACAAACTCGACAATCCCGACCAATCTAGAACTACGAAGCGTCGCACACTTCCTCCTGGAGCCTCCTTGGTCACAGAGTTTCGCCTTGAGCACTTTTGCATTGCACAGAATGAATTAGCAGATGGAAAACTTGATCTCCTGAAGTGAGGGGCCAAACCCCTTTTATACTAGCTTCTTGGGCGCCTGATAAGCTTCTGGGGCACCTCATAAGCGGTCAAAATAGATCCATGGCAGCGAACTCGCGGCAGGGATAAAACCTGCTTCTCAGGCACCTGGGATGCAGGGCGCCTGACACCATTCAGGCGCCCAGGAAGCTCTTTCCAACAACCTATTTTCTTGTGTTTGCTCTTCTATCTTGCCTCCAACTCCAGGTACCTGCAACACAATAGAACATACAACAAGCAGACAAAGAATCCTAAGCCTTGATAGCCAGAGTTGTCTGGTTCTGAATTTGGATTTCAACTGAAATCCTAGGTCGAACCGATGCCTACTATTCCCTTTCTCGGGAAACACGTCTTCACCTACTCCACCCTGGACCGATCAGCTGATAGCCCTTGCTGATCGGTCAGCTGGACCGATCAGCCTTGATCGGTCAGCTGGCCCGATCAACCACTTGGCTGATCAGTCAGTTGAACCGATCAACCGTCTTGACTCTCAACCCTGAAATCCCAGTAAGTTAAGGGATCAGTCTGGTGATCGTTCCCTGATCTCTGATCGGTCAGTGAGACCAATCAGACCTTTACTGGATCGATCAGAATGGAGTCTGATCGGTCAGGAGGGAGTCTAATCGGTCAGGGCGACCGATTAGCGTATTTCTGTCAGACCTCTAATTTGCTTTGATTTTCTTCTGATCTGGTTTGATTTACTTCGCTAATAAGTCTGTGAGTGTGCAGATGATACAGGGACGATACAGAGCCAAGAAGAAGGGTCAAAGGGTGACTTTCTCTGGTGTTCTTTTGTTTGGTATATGTTTGCAGGTTTCAACGGCTTCTGGCATCTGGCGACTGACCTGAGGCTCCAACTGAAGAGGTCTTCAGTGAACTGAGAGCTCAGAGGAGGTCAGTGGGTGACAATGCCATGGGTCAGTGGGTGACGAAGCCTGTTGATGTGCAGAAGGAAGGCATAAGAAGAAGATGGCGAAGCAGAGACACAACAGAAGAGACGACTGTGAATAGAACAAAGGGTTGTTGCTGAGTTGTGTGTCGCTGTATTCTCTTCTTGCTTAAGCTATCTGTTTGAACGATCGAGTGAGCTTCTCTCTCGAGTCTCCTATGCTTCATCTGTATATTTCTGAGACGCTTGTGGAGAGGTTACTCCACCGAGAAGGAGAAGTTCTATTAGCCGGATTCACTCTGGGGCTTGATCTGCCGATGATCAAGGGATCACCCACCTCACGGGCACGCTAAGGAGTAGGGGTTGTTGGAACTTGGATGGCTAGAGGGGGGGGGGTGAATATAGCCAGACACCGACTTCTTGCAATTTTAGGTTCTCTCTGCAGTTGGGTTAGTAGCACAGAGGAAGCAAAAACAGAGTTGCAGAAACTAAAACCTAGACTAAGCACAAACACAAAACGCTAACAAAGAGGATTTATAAGTTTCGGGGATAACTTACCCCTACTCCTTGGCGTGCCCGTAAGGTGGGTGATCCCTTGATCGTCGACAGATCAAGCCCGAAAAATCCGGATAAAATGCAACCTCCTTCTCAGTGGAGTAACCTCTCCACAGCGTTTCAAGATGAATCAAGTAATAAGTACAGGAAACACAAGAAGGATCTTACTGAGCACTTAGAACCTCAAGAACACAAGCAAACTTCTCACCGAGCTCCACCCAGCGCAGATCTCACGCAAGAACACCCTTCTTCGTGTCTTCTTGCTGATGGACTCGCCAAGCTTCTTGTTCCTTCTTCCAAGTGCGCAAGTAACAGATGATTGCTCAAGATTCAGAGTGATGCTCTGTTGTGATAGGAGATCGACTTGTGTAGAGGAGTTGGTTTATGAGATTGCTCAGTTTTGTTTTGGGATTTTTGCTAGCCCTAACAGAATTCATGTTGTCATGAGCATGTGTGGTGTTTAGGGTTCTTATGAGTTGGGTTTTTGCCGTGAGTTGCAATTTGGTTCATGTAGGGATTTGTCTTGCTTCGGTTCGGATTCGAGGTTTTGAGTTGGATTTGTTTTGGTTTAGGTTAAGTGGCTTAATCTGATTAGTAGAATTGGAATGGTTTTTGATTTGATTATGGATTTAGATCGGGATTTAATGAATTGGGATAGAAACTCTATTTTGGGGTCGCATTTGGAATTTTGTAGCTTGATGAATCTGTGATATCAACTCTATTTTGGGGTGGCATTTGGATGAATCTGTGATGTGTCAACTCTATTTTGATAAATGGATCAAGGATTAGTTGAATCTGTAGGTTTGTGATGGATCTTGTGATATTTGATTATTTTTGGAGTTATCCTAAATAGAGGTATTTACAGAAATGATTTGTTAATCGTTGTTTGGAGGAGGTGTTACTTGTTGAGGCAATCCATGGTCCGGAGTGACCATGTGTTTTGATGTTTGGGCAAAGGATTTAAGTTAGATTTACCATTGTGTTCAAATATGTGTATGTGAGTGTGCAGGATGTGCAAGTTACACATATTGACTTACCTTGACGGCTTCGATATGGTGAAGGGTGGCATGGAGTCAAGCCGTGGGTTTGTGTGCACATGAGGGACCATGGTATAGCAGGGACGATGAGCCGAGGGGTGTGGACTTCGAGGCATGCACGAAGGATGACATGGAGGCATGCTGGAGGCTTGCGTGCATCCGTGGGACGAGAACCAAAGATGAAGAGGGCGTGAAGGCAACAGTCGAGGTTGCTGGTGAAGAGTCAGCTGAGTCATGAAGGAACGAGAGCCGAGGGAGGAGAACTCCAAGGGCAAGCCGGGAAGTGGACTTCAAAGGGCACACGTGAAGGGTGACATGGAGACAAGCCAAGGGAACGCTTGTGTGCTCATCCGAGGGACGATAGCCAGTGGAAGAAGACTTTAAGCCAAGGGAGTGTACCTGAAGGCACATGTGGAGGAGGGTCATTAGAGTGAAGAGGAGTGTTCATGTAAGCTGGGCAGTCGACTGAGAATATAACAGTCGACTGGGAATATAACAATCGACTGCCAGCGAGAACAGAAACTCACAGAATGTTTCTGCCCCTGGACCAGTCGACTGCCCCAGGAGCAGTCGACTGGTAAGTAGCCAGAATTCGAACGTTGAGTTGCAACGGTCGAATTTGAGTGGAAGCAGTCGACTGCCCTGGAAGCAGTCAACTGGTGGCGAGGATTTCAGCTTAGAGTTCTATTTAAGAGAACTCGAGTTGAGCTGAGAACTCTTGATGAAACAAGCTTGGTTAAGACTTGTTAGTAGTCTTGAGAGCTCAGATGTGTACTTGGGATTGTAGCGAGGTTTCTCCACCCACAAGGAGCTACACGAGCTAGCCGGAGGGCATCCGGGGAGTGATCCGCCGAATGATCGAGCGATCGTCCACCTCACGGACTGTCGTGGAGTAGGAGTCTTCATCTACGAACCACGTAAAAAGGTTTGTTAGCATTGTTTAGTTTTATTTTAGTACATTCCGCTTGCGCAACTAACCTTGTAGGAAGAACAAACCGAGAAATTACAATTCACCCCCTCTAGCAAACATCAACGATCTAACATTACTCAGTATTTTGTTGGGTGGTTTAATCAATTTTAAGGGAATGATACAATTGATTAAAAGATGTTGTAATTATGGTTTATCTTAATTTTGTTTATATACAGTTTAACTAATTTATTTAATTGTTATAATTAGTTAAACTTATGTATTGACTCAGGACCTTGACTTTGGGCTCGCACGGTTGATCGTGGGAGATTTATTTAGACGCGTTCTACAAATAAAGGCGGGTACTTCTCCTTTGTACTCATGTAGTTCTTTTATTTTAAAGCATGACTGTTTTATGTCATAGGTTGCTTGACCTTGTTCCTTGCTGTTGATTGTTTTTTTCGCCGTTGATAACTTTATTCATTGATCTTTGAGTATTCAAAATTTCGTATCCGTACAGTCTTCCATTGAATTTCTGTTCTGTAAAGTACCGCTTGTACGCGAGTACTTAGAGGTTCATTAAACACAATTAGGTTTATTTGACATTAGAAATATCCTACCTAGTAGTGTAGATGCATAATCGTTGATTTTCGATACTTGGTTGGTTGTATCGCTGCAATGTTGATACTTGTTAGATTTTGTTGCATCGTTGTTTTCCGATTGTTCGTGCATCTTGTAGCATGCACCATACCTGCACGTTGCACACTAATGATTGTTGGACTTCCATATGGTTAAGCCGTCGTTAGTCATTTAGTTGCTCAGTTAACTCAACCACTTGTTGTCGTGGTAGTTGCTAGAGTGCGAGCAACTGTCTTGTTATGCCACATATGTTGTAGTTAAGGCAAGCAGTGACACCCTCACCGTTGTTTTCGAGGGATACTGGAGCTGTTGATAGCTCCCCTATATATCGGGGTTTGCAGAAGTTGGCTTCCCAGCATCCTGTCCATTCAACCACACATTTCTATGGGTTTTGAATAAGAATTCTTCTCCTCATTACATAGTTGTATTGCAACTTGGAAAATTGAAGATGTTTAAGGGTCTGTATTATATCAAATGCTCTCAATTTCCATAATCATTATTGCTATTTTATTTCGTCATTCTAACTGTAACTTCTATTAAATGCTTACATAACATAGGTGTAATGGGAGTCTCAAATGTAAATTTTACCTCCAAGCTCTTTATCAATGAAGACTTCCCCGAAGTGAAGGAATTTGCTGCAAGGTATTAAGTTTACACTTATGTTGTATATGCAATATTAACTTTTATACTTTACAATAATTTTTATTTATTGTTATTATCAGTTTGAAAGCTGATCATTCTTCTTCCAGTCAACAATTGACACCTTTGGTTGGTGAACAACCCTACTCTTTGGAGAATGATTTCCTATTTCAATGTGTTTACAAACCAATTAGTGATTTGAAAGATCTTACTGAGGTTTATTTCATTGTTTCATCCCTTTTTTACTTTTAATTATATCAAATAATCATGTCTGCCACAAAATGAGGATTTTTTTCAAAACCTTTCACCTTTTGTTCTTACAGGGAATAGAATTGGACAAATTGCTTTGATTCCAAGAATGACTATGACACCAAGCAATGATGACATTCCTATTAAATTTCAAAGAAGACAAGTCCCTTTGATAGTTTCTTTTGCTATGACAGTTAATAAGTCTCAAGGTCAAACTTTATCTTCTGTTAGGTTATACTTACCGAGGGTTGTATTTATATATGAACAATTATATGTAGCCTTTTCAAAAGTTAAAAGCAAAAGAGGTTTGAAGGTTCTTATTTGGAATCATGAAGGACTTTCAGAAAATTGCACAATTAATGTTGTTTATAGAGAAATTTTTGACAAGTTGAGATGTTAAGGTATGTATTCTTGAATCTAATTCATTTAACCACATCCTACTTTTGTTATTTAACTGCTAGACTCTAAATTTTTATAATTTGACTTATGCAAAAATATGTTACATAGAACATGTGATATTTGCATGTTACATAGAACATGTGATCTTTACATGTGATCTTTGGATGCTAGTTTTCATTTTAATTTTTCATTTAATAATAAAAATTGACATATATTGTAACGCCCCGACCCGTCAACCCGACCCCTCGGCCCCCTTGAGCGGCCAAATTCCATTTTTGGCGGCCCAACAACCTGGCCCCTTTGGTCGTCGACCGTCAACCGTGTCGTTACTCACTAGGTCTTCCCACCCCTGGCCAGTGGAATTTTGCCTTTCCCAGGATTCGAACTCTAGACCTCCAGGATAAGTACTAGAGTTTATGAATCCTGGTAGCCAAGTGAGCGCGAGACCCTAGGAGTCGCTGAACTAATAGAAAATCGGACAGCACCTCTCCTGTCCGGCGGACAATTTACACATACATACATCACATATAACACAACTACGCAGTTTAAATGAGCCTCAGGCCTCAAATCAAGACAGAACTTAAAATAAAATCGGGTAAACCATACCTGACTGCGGACCGGTCCGACTTACAACAAAACACAATGCACAAAGGCCTTACAAAAGTACAACTATACCGCCGTATTGTATGACTAAACCTAACACAAAAGCCACAGCGGATGAAAAATATAGAAAATGCTACCAACAAGTACTACCAACAAAATAGAAGAAAAATCTCGAAGACATCTCGACGAGTACGCGAGCTGGGACAGACTGTCGGGCACGCTCCAGTCAATCATCCTGAAATAAAAACAAGGAGCTATCGGAATGAGTCATAGAACTCAGCAAATATCTCATCAGATATACAAGATAGTCTAAGATAGCAACAGTGTAATAGAATACCGAAATAACACATGGACAGGCAGTAATAAGAACAACTGCAAGAGAAAAATAAGAACTACCATACCAATGTAGCAGAGTCGCCAAGACCAGACATAAGGGTCTCCTGTAATGCATGTCAATCATATACAACTTCAAGTAAAAACAAGCATAAGTAAGGGCAAAATAAACGAATACACAAGGTGAAATGACATGGTCACCCCTGCCGCCGGTCAGACATCGTCACCTATGTACGGGAGGAAGCTGAGCGGAGGCCACCCTTCGACGTAGGGCTGTGACTGCCATCCATACTCTGCCATCACTACTCCTAAGCGATCGAGTAGACGGAATGCTGCCGGTGTAACGCCCCTACTCCATGCCCTATCCGGGGACATCTCTGTCTACCCCAGGCCATCTCTGGAGGACATCTTTATCTGGGTGTTACCCCTACCCTATGTATATAAATGGGGGAGAGACCTCTCCCTCTCATCTCCTGGTATATGGACTACTCAAGGAGGGACATCTGCCTGCTACCACGCTCCGATTCACTAACCCATAAGTGCATGAGCGGAGCAGCACAGAGCACACTACCCAATACTCCGTCAACCACTAACCCATGAGTGGTCGTATGGGTAGGTCAGTATGACTGTCGACTTAATCCTCCCACAAAGGGGGCCCCTGATCGACAGTGATGCACAGTGCACGATGATGCAAAACACTGGTCAAATAGCATCCACTATCTAGTCCACCTATATCAACATGATATGCAAGGATCATAGATAATGTACCATAACCTAAGTCCTACAAGTATAGGTATAACAAACAGTATCAACAAGACAAATAGAAGGGTTATACCATAATCTATTACTTTATTGCTAAACAAAGCATATCAAGCATATATCTGTGACTAATCTAAAAGAAGAGTCAGAGATATCCGCCTCCGATGTAGGAATCAAAAAATGAGGATAACCCCCCGTCTGAAATAATATCCATCGCAAGTGGACTCCAAATAGCTGAATCAATGACCTGTACCACAACACAAAAATTTTAGCTATCATAACCAATATTAATTAGTCAGACCTAGCTAATCAATTGTATTAGAATTAATCCCCATTGCCCCGAAATATAGGACTTAGGCTCACCATAGGTTTACCCTAATCCTAATCACAACTCAACCACACAACCTCATGGCAACCCAAGGTCTCAGGAACAAAATAAAAGGAATAAACTCCAAAACAAATCTAATTCAGCACATCCAAGAAACCCCATGGCACGGCTTGTCACAAATTCACAGGTTAGAATTCCTAACCAAATCCAAGGTTTTCCCATAACATAAAACCCTAACTGAAACCGTATCAAACACCAAAGTCCCCCAACCGATAGATATAGATTCAACATCTCAATTGGCTAAATCACTCACCAAAAATCACACAGAACAGGTTGAGATAAAATCTCAATTCTAAAACAAGATCTAAAACAAGACTATGTTCAGATCAACATTCACAAATCACATAATAAAAGAACAGAGAATTCCAGATCAAGATTGATCCAACACGTAAACCCTAGATCAAAACTCATAGAGATGAATATGAACAGAGGAACTAAAACCACAATCTCCAATCAAAATTCGAAACAATCTAAAAACGAATTTGGTTGAGCTTCAAAATTAACTTCACGGTAAGAGGAAACAACCAAGATTGAATCCATTTGCCCAAAACTCACGGCCAAGATCAAATAATCCAAATACTAGGTCAAGATCAAAAACCCTAAATCAACCTCCCCTTACCTGAGGTTTCTCACTTGCTGCTACTCTGCCCAATCCACATTCGATGACTCTCTGGCTCAATCCTAACCGCGCTCGCAAGGAAAAAGTGGGATCCTTGTCGATGTGTTGATGGTGTGCTCTAGATCTACTGAACCCATCCGGAATAGACAGCGTCGTTGGGCGAGACAGCAGAAAGCCGAGATCGGGGAGAAGAAGAGATCGTGTTGGAGTAGCTTCAGCAGCGGCTAAGGTTCGTAAAGGAGGGAAGAGGAGATCGCGGCTTCTCCGGTGTCCCGATCGCGCAAGGAGAAGGAAGTCGCCTTCGCTCGGCAGAGGCGGTTGAGAAGAAGACCGAGAGGCGAGTGGAATCAAAGAAATCGGTCGCTCAAGGGGTTTTGTCGCGTGTAATTAACGGAAATCGGAAACTTAGGGTTTTTTTATCATTTGCGATTAAGCCCCTCTTCTTCCAAACTCACCATCTACACCCTCCTCTATAGAAATTTTGCATTTAACCCATTCCGAACTTAGGTATTTTACATATATATATTATCACTAAATATGTTATTTGAATTGTGTAAGATTCGCGTGCATCGCACAGGTATTACACTAGTTACAATTAAATTTGGTAAACTTTCAAATTCATAATCAAGTGTTTCAGTAATTTAAAAAATAAACAAGGATCGATATAGATCCAATGAGTCGACCAGTGGGGCTTGATATGATATGATATCAGGCCCACGGTGGGCCTGATATAAGATGATATCAGGCCCTCTTAGGGCCTGATATCATACCATATCAGGCCCTCCACGAGCTTGATATAGTAAGATATCAAGCCCTAGGAGGGCCTGATATGGTATGATATCATGCCCAACGTCATATTCAAGCATGAAATTATCGTAAGGTTAAACAAATTCCGAGAACTCTATTTATGTAATGCATGATACCGTTAGAGTCCTTCTCCAAACTAAAAATTAGTAGGATGAGTTGATCATGCACAAAACTAGGTCTGATACCATATCAGAGCATAACAGGGTCTAGCTGAAATAAACCCTATAAGAAACCTTATGTTATTTCTTTTCACCGTATATACAAATTTTAAAAGACAATCATACGTACATTACTAAATCTTTTTCTTTCTTCTATCAAATAAACTGTTGCTTGAAGTTTCTCCTTCAACACCTATCTTCCTTAACGATTCTTTTAAGTTGACTTTTTGAAGTCACCTGTAGAACACACTCCCGCTTTCAACTCCTTCTTTTACAATGGTAGCAAAATATAGTAAATGATTCGTGATGAGTCGAGTTGTGCAAGGCAGAAATATATATGTAGGGTGAGAAAAAATCAACTCTCTGGGGCACCCAAACCACAATATCTAATTATTTTAAATTGAAAATTCTGAAAAAGTGATTTAAATGTCTCAGAAAGCTAACTGAGAAAGGGAATTGTTGGCGGGAGGGATATAAGAGGAAGAACACAATTTTTGGTGCGCCCTTTGGTAAAAATTAAACCTCAGGAATTTTTTTAGTAATTATGATTTCTCACGTGCGCCGTTTAGTAAAATATCATTTTTTGTAATATAATTGTATATTAAAAAATAATTAATTGTAAAAACGCATAAAAAATCATTTTCATGGCGTAGAGGCGGAAGTATGCGGCTTTACCTTGATCACCAACTTCCTTTTTGTAATATTTATTACTTCTAGAGCTGTTGATAGCTCCCCTATATATCGGGGTTTGGAGTAGTTGACTTCCCAGTATCCTGTTCATTCAACCACACATTTCTGTGGTATTTGAATAAGAATTCTTCTCCTCATTACATAGTTGTATTGCAACTTGGAAAACTGAAGATGTTTAAGGGTCTGTATCATATCAAATGCTCTCAATTTTCATAATCATTATTGTTGTTTTATTTTTTCATTCTAACTGTAACTTCTATTAAATGCTTACATAACATAGGTGTAATGGGAGTCTCAAATGCAAATTTTACCTCCAAGCACTTTATCAATGAAGACTTCCCTGAAATGAAGGAATTTGCTGCAAGGTATTAAGTTTACGCTTATGTTGTATATGCAATATTAACTTTTATACTTTACAATAATTTTTATTTATTATTATTATCAGTTTGAAAGCTGGTCATTCTTCTTCCAGTCAACAATTGACACCTTTGGTTGGTGAACAACCCTACTCTTTGGAGAAAGATTTCCTATTTCGATGTGTTTACAAACCAATTAGTGATTTGAAAGATCTTACTGAGGTTTATTTCATTATTTCATCCCTTTTTTACTTTTAATTATATCAAATAATCATGTCTGCCACAAAATGAGGATTTTTTTTTAAAACCTTTCGCCTTTTGTTCTTACAGGGAATAGAATCGGACAAATTGCTTTGATTCGAAGAATGACTATGACACCAAGCAATGATGTCATTCCTATTAAATTTTAAAGAAGACAAGTCCCTTTGATAGTTTCTTTTGCTATGACAGTTAATAAGTCTCAAGGTCAAACTTTATCTTCTGTTGGGTTATACTTACCGAGGGTTGTATTTACATATGGACAATTATATGTAGCCTTTTCAAGAGTTAAAAGCAAAAGATGTTTGAAGGTTCTTATTTGGAATCATGAAGGACTTTCAGAAAATTGCACAATTAATGTTGTTTATAGAGAAATTTTCGACAAGTTGAGATGTTAAGGTATGTATTCCTTGAATCTAATTCATTTAACCACATCCAACTTTTGTTATTTAACTGCTAGACTCTAAATTTTTATAATTTGACTTATGCAAAAACATGTTACATAGAACATGTGATATTTGCATGTTACATAGAACATGTGATCTTTGCATGCTATTTTTAATTTTAATTTTTCATTTAATAATAAAAATTGACATATATATATATATATATATTATCACTAAATATGTTATTTGAAATGTGTAAGATTCGCGTGCATCACACAGGTATTACACTAGTTACAATTAAATTTGGTAAACTTTCAAATTCATAATCAAGTGTTTCAGTAATTTAAAAAACAAACAAGGATCGATACAGATCCAATCAGTCCGCAAGTGGGGCTTGATATGATTAGGGGTGAGTATTCGGTTAAAACCGAACCGAACCGAATAAACCGATAACCGAATAAACTGATTTTTTCAAAAAAATCGAACCGACCGAATTTCTCGATAAAAACCGAGAAAACCGAACCGAAAAAATTTCGGTTAATTCGGTTTTCGACCGAATTAACCGAATTACCCGAAATTTTAAATTTAATTCGAATTTTAATTAAAATAACCAGATTTTATTTAATTAATTATATTTTTAAATAAAAATAATTAAATTAATATTTTTATTCGGTTTAACCGAATTACAAAACTCAAAACCGAACCGATTTAACCGAAAAATCGAACCGAATTATAAAAAAAACTGAAAACCGAATTAACCGAACCGAATTTCAAAATTCGGTTAATTCGGTTTAACCGAATTTTTGCTCACCCCTAGATATGATATGATATCAGGCCCACGGTGGGCCTGATATAAGATGATATCAGACCCACGGTGGGCATGATATAAGGTGGTATCAGGCTCACGATGGGCCTGATATAAGATGATATCAGGCCCTCTTAGGGCCTGATATCATACCATATCAGGCCCTCCACGAGCTTGATATGGTAAGATATCATGCCCTCCTAGGGCCTGATATTGTATGATATCAGGCCTGAGATTGTATTCAAGCATGAAATTATCGTAAGGTTAAACAAATTCTGAGAACTTTATTTATATAATGCATGACACCGTTAGAGTCCTTCTCCAAACTAAAAATTAGTAGGATGAGTTGATCAGGTACAAAACTAGGTCTGATACCATATCAGAGCAGAACAGGGTCTAGCTGAAATAAACCCTATAAGAAACCTTATGCTATTTCTTTTCACCGTATACACAAATTTTAATTAGCCAATCATACGTATATTACTAAATCTTTTTCTTTCTTCTATCAAACAAACTGTTGCTTGAAGTTTCTCCTTCAACACCTATCTTCCTTAACGATTCTTTTAAGTCGACTTTTTGAAGTCACCTGTAGAACACACTCCCGCTTTCAACTCCTTTTACAATGGCAGCAAAATACAGTAAATGATTCGTGATGAGTCGAGTTGTGCAAGGCAGAAATATATATGTAGGGTGAGAAAAAGTCGACTCTCTGGGGCACCCAAATCGCAATATCTTATTTTAAATTGAAAATTCTGAAAATGTGATTTAAATGTCTCAGAAAGCTAACTGAGAAAGGGAATTGTTAGCGGAAGGGATATAAGAGGAAGAACACAATTTTTGGTGCGCCCTTTGGTAAAAATTAAACCTCAGGATGTTTTTTTTGGTAATTATGATTTCTCACATGCGCCGTTTAGTAAAATATCATTTTTTTGTAATATAATTGTATATTAAAAAATAATTAATTGTAAAAATGCATAAAAAATCATTTTCATGGCATAGAGGCGGAAGTACGCAGCTTTACCTTGATCACCAACTTCCTTTTTGCAATATTTGCTACTTCTGGAGAGTAGTCTGTGTTGATGCAGTCTGGCCCTGATTGTTGTTTTGGTGTTGACAACGATTTTAGTTTAGGAGGATGATTATGATGATTATGATTAAGTCCTGATCGAGGATTAGGCATGATATGGAAAATCCTAATCTGGGAGGTTAGGTGGATTATGATTAAGTCCTGATCGAGGATTAGGCATGATATGGAAATTCCTAACCTGGGAGGTTAGGTGTGATGATTATGATGATTATGATTAAGTCCTGATCGAGGATTAGGCATGATATGGAAAATCCTAACCTGGGAGGTTAGGTGTGGAAAATTCTAGCTTGGAGGGCTAGGTGTTGGAAAACTCCTAATTCGGAAGGGTTGGGTGAAAAGTCCTAGCTTGGAGGGCTAGGTGAAAAGTCCTAACTTGGAGGGTTAGGTGCAAATTCCCATCCTGGAGAATTAGGTGAAAAAGTCCTGGCTTGGAGGGTCAGGTGCCTAGCTTGGAGGGCTAGGTTGGATGATGTTCTAACTCGGAAGAGTTGGGTGAAAAGTCCTAGCTTGGAGGGCTAGGTGAAAAGTCCTAACTTGGAGGGTTAGGTGCAAATTCCCAACTTGGAGAGTTAGATGGAAAAATCCTTAGCTTGGAGGGCTAAGGTGGATGAATTCCTAGCTTGGAGGGCTAGGGTTGAGTCACTGGATCGGTCTGGTGACCGATCAGGGACATTGGCACGCTGCTCCTTAGTGGATCGGTCTGGTGACCGATCCAGCTATATCTGATCGGACTGGTGACCGATCAGGGAGCGCATAGTGAGATTGGGAATCTACTGTGTGGCTCCTGATCGGATAGGTGACCGATCAGGGAGCAGGCTGCTTCCTTGCTGTCTTGCTCCTGATCGGTCTGGTGACCGATCAGGGAGCAAACGGTGAGTGAGTTCCCTTGCTAATCAAAGTCTTGGATCGGTCCGGTGACCGATCAGGGATCTTGGATTTGATTAAAAAATAACTGTTCATCTGCCCTGATCGATCTGGGTGACTGATCAGGATCCATTCTGATCGGTCTGGTGACCGATCAGGCTTCACCTTGATCGATCTGGTGACCGATCAGGCGTGTATAGCTGCGAGAGCTGGGAATCCCAGCGAAGCAGTGGATCGATCTGGTGACCGATCCACACACCCTGGATCGGTCCGGTGACCGATCACTTTAATTCAAATTTCACTGTCAGACGTGGTCAGAGCGTCTGATCGTATCTGATTTGCTGATGTATGTTTCTGATATTTGATATGCTGCTTGATTTGCTGCTCTAAAGCTCTGATTGAGTTTCAGGTGATAGGGGAGGATTCAAACACTCAAGGAGAAGTCAAAGAGTGCTTTCCTTGGAGCAGGTTTGTCCCTTTCTCATCTCAGGTTGCAACGGCGAGCTGCAGACTGGAGCTTGACTGAGGGGAGCTCAGTGAGTCCAGAGATAGCTCAGTAGAGGCTGGCGTTGGCAGATGAGTAGCTGGGAGCTACAGAGATGTTGTCGCTTGTCGCTTGGCGGAGAAACAAAAAGGAACGCGAGAAGGAGAGTTTGAAAAGAAGTTCTTCAGTTTTTCGTGCTCTTGAGTTCCTGTGTTATAAGCTTGCTGTTCTTGAGTTCTTCAACCATTCTAAGCAAGCTATTGAGGAGCAATCATCATACTTGAGCGCTTGAAGGAGAAAATAAGAGGC
Organism: Boesenbergia rotunda; assembly: GCA_024364735.1. Classification (NCBI taxonomy): domain Eukaryota; kingdom Viridiplantae; phylum Streptophyta; class Magnoliopsida; order Zingiberales; family Zingiberaceae; genus Boesenbergia; species Boesenbergia rotunda. The sequence continues at coordinate 477,257 of JAGFNQ010004601.1, forward strand.
TTGGAGTCCGACAGTGGGAAGACACAGAGCAGGGGTCTGCGTGAGATCGCCACTGGGTGGAGCTAAGGGAAGCTTGCTGTATTTTGTCCTTACTAAGTGTTTGAGTAAGATCCTTCTTGTTGTTGTTTCATTGTGCTCATTCTATATCATTGTTTGAAATACACTGTGGGGAGGTTTCTCCACCGAGAAGGAGGTTGCTTCATATCCGGTGTTAACCGGGGCTTGATCTGCCGACGATCAAGGGATCGCCCACCTCAAGGGCACGCCAAGGAGTAGGGGCAAGTTATCCCCGAACCTTGTAAACCTTCCTTGTTAGCGATCTTGCTAGTCGTGTTTGTTTTGCTTTCGTTTTATTTTTCTGCACACTCTGTTTTCTACTCTTTCCGCTGTGCTACTGATATTTGAGTTGCAGAAATCGTGATAAGTTTCGAAGGAGAAAGTGGTTGTCTATATTCACCCCCCCTCTATAGCCATCTCGTTCCCAACAGTCTGTAGTTTGCAAAAGCATCGCCCCACTTTGCTTTGATCTCCAACTTCCTTTTTGCAATTTTTGCTTCTTGAGAGAATTTTGCGACCAGTGACTCATCGTCCATAACATGATACGTCAAATCATCCATAAGATAAAACATGATTGTTGTCACTGTCTTAGCGTGAAGTTCTTCTCAATTTGATCTCCTCATACTTTTTGATTTCCTTTCTCCTAGCGTCTTCACTATACCTTGTTGTACCAACAAGTTCTTAACTCTTCTTTGTCATAATCCGAAGTTTTTGGTTCAATCATACTTCGCAGAAGATGTCCTTGACAAGTTGAAGAATTTGCCAAAACCTCTCTTTAATACCAATTGTTTTGCAAATGTGCAACTCTCTCAACCTGTAATGTTGAAGAAGAGAAAGAGAAAAAGAATTCGCATGAAACAACGATATAAAGTCGCACAAAAAGAGCAAACACGAGATAAAAGAAAAAAAGAAAGGTAAAAAAGGAGTTACCGGTATATTTATTTTATAAAATAGATAAAACTTTATTAGAATTTTTTCTACATAAAAGAATTCTCATAATCGATTAATAAATTTATAATGATCCTTATAAATAATGTTAAAATCCCATAATGTCAAAATAAATCTAAAAAATTATATTATAATTCTATTATAAAAAATTATAATAAAATTTTCTTCCATAATATTTCTTATGTTAATTTTTAAATAGATACGAATCATCAAATCCATCAGAATAAAATGAAACTAAAATTAATATATAATATCTATAGATTGATCAATGTTAAATCGATAAGCTCAGACAATATAATTATTTTTCTTTTGTCCATAAAAGAACATTTCGAGTATCATTTTACAGATGAGGGAGGAAAAAACAAAGACATTTTGCAAGTTGACTATCAGGGGGTACCGAAACAGCTGTATTGACCGGGGAAAATTCAATGTTTCTGCACGATTAGTAAAATATTGTCATGTGCCCTCCTAAGCGAAGAGGCGGAAGTCTGTAACTTTACTTTCATCTCCAAACTTCCTTTTTTGCAGCCTCGGGAGAGCATTCTGTAGTTTGCAGAAGCATCGCCCAACTTTGCTTTGATCTCCAACTTCCTGTGACTACTCTGTAGATTGCAGAAGCATATATCGCCCAATCAACGGCAGCAACGATGATCACCTCCTTATCCACTTTATAATTTAGATTTCGGTAATCAAATCTCTTGTACCAATTACTTTGCTATATATATTGATCCACTTTATAATTTATTTCCCCTATATCAATCAATATATAGTTCGATCTACTTACATGATGACTGCTGTCTTTGTTTTGATTTTGCAGATCTTTTGGTTTGCAGATCTGAGAGAATTGAACAAGGATCTGCCACTGCTCTTTATTCTCTAGCTTGCAGAAGCATTTCCCACTCAACGGCAGCGATACGGTCACCTCCAGATTCATTTTATAATTTGGATTTAGGTAATCAAATCTTGTGCTACATATTACTTTGCTATATATATTAATCCACCTTATAATTTGCCCTATATATAGTTCGAACAAGGACGTGTGTCGTTGATTCCTACGATCTTTATTTTGTTTTTGTAGATCTGAGAGAATTGAATTACAAGGATCTGCTACTGCTCTCTTCTGCAATCAAATGGCGATCTCACTCACAGTGGGGGGATGGTTCGCGCAGGCCTTCATCCAAACCTTGATCGATAAGGCCAGCGACAAAGCCATCCAATTGATTGCCGAGCGCCGGGGTTTCGCGGAGGACATGGATAAGTTGCGCATCTCGCTGCGGGAGACTCGATTCATCCTTCAACAGAGCAGTGGGAGCAACGACGTCGAGTGGAAGACATCGATGCAGGAACTCAAGGATGCTGCTTATGATGCTGAGGACTTAATAGATGAGTTCCAATACCATGTCCTCAAGCAGAAGATCAAAGGTGAAGATGAGGACAAGGCAAGTAGCTCCAGTGGCCTTTCAAACTTTTATAAAAAGTTGTTTGGTTCTTCTTATTCCGTGGAGGAAGATGATATGAGAGCTAGAGTGAGGGAGATTCAAGGAAGGCTGGACAGAATTGCTAATAGTATGAAGAGCATCCTAAATGTGTTACCGACAAATGAAAGAGGGAAGCAACCTGCAGAGATGAAGTTTCGGGCCAGAGAATCATGCTCTTCCTCGGTGACAGACATATTGTTTGGCAGAGACAAAGAACTGAATCAAGTGGTAGACTGGTTGTTCGAGTCAGATAATCAGGTGAAACCTGCATCGGGATTTGTCAATGATACCTTATCTGTCTTGCCCATTGTCGGGATAGGAGGGGCTGGAAAGACTACTCTTGCTCAGTATGCACTCAAAGACGACAGAGTTCAGGATCATTTTCACCTCAAGATTTGGGTTTGTGTGTCTGATGACAATTTCACTGTGCAAGCACTTACTAAATCTATAATAGAGGCAGTAACTCAACAAAAACAATATGATAATATGGGGTTAGAACCTCTTCAAATAGTACTACATCAGCATATTGCGAAAAAGAAGTTTCTGCTTTTTCTTGACGACGTGTGGAGCAATAATAAGGGCTTCTGGCAGAAATTCTATGCACTACTCAAAGTTGGAGCTCCTGGTAGCAAAATCATTGTTACAACTCGAGATATGAAAGTGTCTAAAATGGTTAGTCTGGTGGAACCAATCTTGCTCCATGGTTTAGACAAAGATGCCTTTTGGGAATTGTTTAAGAAATGCTCATTTGGCACACTCAACCCTGAAGATTATCCAGAGCTAGAAGACATTGGTAAAAAGATTGCACACAAGTTAAAGGGCTCACCATTAGCTGCAAAGACACTCGGCAATGTTCTACAAGAAACTTTGTGCCAACAACACTGGGTTGCTATACTGGAGAGCAACATATGGAAAGTAAAACAAGATGAAGATGATATTATGTCAGCCCTGCAATTAAGTTATCAATATCTTAATGAAAATCTGAAGCAGTGTTTTGCTTTTTGCTCATTATTCCCTAAAGATTACCCATTCAATAAAGCTGAGTTGGTTGAGATGTGGATGGCCGAAGGCTTCATCGAAGATAAAAATACAAAGAGGATGGAAGATGTTGGAAACGACTATTTTCTTGAGTTTGTTAACAAGTCTTTCTTTCAAGAATCTGAATTTGATCGATTTGTGATGCATGATCTTATACATGATTTAGCTGAGATGATTTCTGCAGAAGAGACATTCAGGATTGAAAATAACAAACAAACAAAGATGTTTTCCACAACTCGGCATCTACGAGTAGAAGAAGGAAAAATACCGTTGGAGTTCTTTGGATACGACATGTTGCGGACCTTGGTGGTGAGAAAAACTATACTTCCCAATAGCCTCTTTGAAAAACTAAGAAGCATTCGTGTTTTGGATGTAAGCGGGTGTGACTTGCAGGAGTTATCTGAACATATTGGTAAATTGGTTCACCTCCGTTACCTTGATATATCATGGAATTTTCAAATTAAAATTTTGCCGGACTCATTATGTGACCTTTATAATTTGCAAACACTGAAGCTAATAGGGTTGTGTAATCTACAGTCTATACCACAAGAATTGAGCAAGCTGGTCAATTTGAGACACATTGATGCAGAGAACGAGTTTTGGGTGATGTTAAAGGATGTACGGAGACTAACTAATCTTCAAGGATCGCTAGCATTTAGTGTTAAAGAGGATGATGGACTCAAACTTGGACAACTAGAGGATTTGACACAGCTTCATGGAACACTTGGTATTCACAATCTTGAGAATGTTGTTGATAGCAAAGAAGCAAAGCGGGCTGAGTTAATGAACAAAGTCCACCTAAAAGAATTGCTGTTGAGATGGAATCACGAGAAGGATGCCAAGTTGGAAGAGGAAGTAATTGAAGGTCTGCAGCCAAACGAATCACTCAAAATACTGAAAATTGAAGGGTACAGTGGAGGTAGGTCGCCTAGTTGGTTGATGCCGAAAATTCTATCTAATTTGGAAACACTTGAATTAGTAAATTGTAAGGGATGGGATGACGTTCTGCCATTTATTGGTCAACGTTTGCATCTGCTTAAACTTCGCATGAACAAAATGCCTGCTTTGAAACAACTGAGTCATGAATTTGAAGGCAAGTGTTTTCCAAAGTTGAAAGTGCTTCAGTTATACAAGTTGCCAGCATTGGAGGAGTGGTCTTGGACAGAGGGCAAAGATCTATTTCCCTGCATGCGTGAACTTCGTGTCATCAATTGTCCCAAACTAAAGAGATTACCTCCCTTCCCTCCTTCCCTAGAAATATTGAAAATATCATACTGTCCCAGTTTGATATTAAATAGCAAAACGGAAGACGACGAGGAAGGTGGCCGCTATCTACCGCCCTCACTCAAGGTATTGGAATTCATCGACTGTGGCGACTATCCAAAACTTTTGACCGACTGCTTGGTCAACCTTCGTTTAGTTACTCGATTGGAAATAATTGCTTGTCCATACATAACGTCTATTTCTCTGGTTCAATTGGTAAAATTGCAATGTTTGTACATCGTTAATTGTGATGAGTTGAGAAGGATGGATGGCTTAGGACACCATAAATCCCTCAGGGAATTGAAGATCATAGGATGTCCTAAGCTGGTTCAGTTGGATGTAGAAGGTGAGCAAGCCAGGAGCTTGTCATCTCTGCGTGAATTAATGGTGGACAACACTTCTCTACTTAAAATGTCTCCTCTGAGAAACTCACTGTCATTCCTCACAATTGCATCATCTTCTGAGGAGGTGATATTTGAGGAGGCGATATTGATGCAAAGCCTCACTGCTCTACATGTCTATGATTGCAAGAAACTACAATCTTTGCCGACAGAGCTGCTGCATTGCCTTCCCTTCCTAGAAGAATTATTCATAATCAACTGTCCACAGCTCCAATCACTACCAGATATAGGAGTTTCTCCCCTTCTCAAAAAACTACGTATATCTCGTTGTCCACAGCTCCAATCACTGCCAGAGAAAGGACTTCCTCCCCTTCTCAAAGAGCTATATATATCTGGCTGTCCACAGATTCAAGCGATGCCAGAGAAAGGACTTCCTCCCCTTCTCAAAAAGCTAGTTATATCTAACTGTCCACAGATTCAAGCGATGCCAGAGGCGGGCCTTCCCATAGCACTAGATGTTTTCAATTGCTCAGGCGATGTTCATCCAACTCTGATGGAGCAAAAGCTAAAGTTTGATGCGGATAGAGAGATGAGGAGAGTAAGTACCCTTGACGCCCATTATTTTCATGTATAGAGAGCTTTTATATATTTTGCATTCCTTTTATTGTATTTTTAGTTAATCTTCGCAATAGAAGAATCAGTCTCTCATTTCACATAGATACGATTCATCAAGTACTTTTTCTTTTCATACAATTTTTTTTAGTTCTTTGATAATTAGCATTATTTATGTACATTGTTCATTAATTTTTTGTCTCTTTTATTGCATGTATTTTTCACGGTTAACTTAAAGGCAAGGTTGGAATTGAAATGAGAACCTAAACGGCCCTTCAATTAATTATCACAAGAAGGATCTGGTTCTTCATTGCCATACTATGCATAAGACGAGCGCTAAAAGCTTCTGTCGGAGTTTGCTTATAACGATATCTGATCGATGTCTTTAGAATCACTTACAATGGGAACAAAATTTGCTTATTGTGTCATTGGTGTGCATTTCTTATTTTTTACTGTATTTGTGTGAATTTGCTAAATAAGTATTATGTCATATTAATTTGTCGTTTGGACATTCGAATATTTTGTAACTATTCTTATCATCTATTGCACTTGAAGCAATTGTTGATCAGACTGTGTATGAAGCAACATGCCCTGCCAGCATTTGTGAGTCATGCTGTGCCACTTCTGAGTTTTGTCTCTTTATTAACTATGAAATGTGTTATTGAGTCATATCTAATGTTAATTACTAGCTCTAACTTATGCATTAGGTTCGTGGAGGTTGAACATGCGAACAACAATGAAAGAATGATGCCAACGTCAGCTTTGTTTCCCTTTTTTTATTAACATAATTGTTCTGTTCTGTAATATATTATTTATGACGTGCAAGAGTTTGAGATCTTAATCAAGCACTAATTTCTTTTTTTTAATGAAATTTGTTGGGATATATATAATTGCTTCCTAAATCAGAATTCCAAGTTCTCTATTGCAATTCCTTTTTGATGCGTCATCTGTACATCTCTGTTCCTATGTTTTAAAGAGAATCTAGATAAAATTAAACATCTCGTTTCTCTCGTAATACCGTTTTTGCTATTCTTGACACCCTATTTTTCAAATCAAACTGTGAGGATATATATACTGATATAGATGTGGTTTAACTTCTCTAATTGAACAAGGAAATGAATTCAAAATACTTCTTGAACTTTAAACAATATTAACGTAATTCCAACAACAATAATAACCTATTAATTTTAACTAAGCTCCACTCTACAGTTGAATTTAATGAGAGTTAAATCCATAATCCTGGCATAGTAGGAAAGTCTGAAAGATCATTAAGCCTTTGAAATTGATTTAAGCCAGACCAAGAGTCTCTTTATTCTAAGATAATTTATTCACAATGGTTCATTTATCTATTCATTCCATATGTTATGCTGAAAAAAATGTGTGTATTTAATGGAACATAATACATGTATTTTAGAATGTGACATGACTGGTTATAGCTTATTGATCAGTTCGGAAATAATATGTATTAAAAAGATTAGAAAATTTATGATATACATTTAAATAATGTATTTTAGAGGTACCCCGCGCACATGGGAGAGTGGCGGCTCTCGCGTCATCGATCTAGCCTTCCATAAAGGGACGACAACGCTAGGGTGATCGGGGCAATCAGCCACAACGAGAGAGAAATTGGGATTGTGGGGGGGGCGGGGGGAGCAGGAGAGAGAGACCCGAGTGTGGTAGAGGTGCTCGACACCCGCGATAGCAACCAGCGCCGACGAGATCGCAGAGAAGGCTGCGTCGGGGGAGGTTTCAGGGAGAAAATGGAAGAATTAGAAATTTAAGATTTTTTTTATTTTATATATATATCGGTGTTAGAGCCAAGACACATGGGAGAGCGACAGCTCTCGCGTCGTTGATCTAGCCTTCCACAAAGGGGTGCAACGCTAGGGCGACGAGGCAATCAGCGACAACGAGAGAGAAAGGGGGGTGGAAGAAGAGACGCAAGTGGGTAGAGGTGCTCAACACCCGGATGGCAACCAGCGCCAACGATAGCAATCGACAGCGTCGACAAGATTGTAGAGAAGGGCTGCGTCGGGGGAGGTTCAGGGAGAAAGTGGAAGGATTAGGAATTTAGGATTTTTTTTCAAAAGTATATATATATATATATATATATATATATAATAAAATTACAAATCCAATGTATTCTCAATTAAAAAGGGTAACTAAAAATAGACTTTTTTTTTCAATTATCCTTTTTATCTCTACAAATACTAAAACTAATCCAAAAAAATCTAGAAAATTTGTATAAATTCTCGAAAAATTCTATAAGGTTATTTCTTAATTTAATTCTTAGAATTTAAGTGTCGTATTGTACATTCTCCCCCAATAATAAAAATTTAGTCCTTAAATTTTCTACTTAAGTACGATATAGGAAACAATACCACGTTCAATTAGTTCAAATATTGAAGAACACTACACACACTAAGTAACCAAGTGAGATTATCAAGCCTAGATATTTCCTTCCAGCTCCCTAAATTCATTAAATTTAAGTAATGGCTAGAACACCAGTATGTCCACACAAAATCACCAAGAACTCACAATGCTTGTACCGTACGACGAACACCCTCCTCTACACGACAACGTAAACTCTATCCATCTATGGAATTGATGGTGAAATTATCTGAATAGGTTGCGGCTGAATCATCTGAACCACGATTGGCAGCTGCTAAAATTCCGATCAACTGCTGAGGCACAAACTGTAGACTGATGTACTAGGTATGGCTGAACTACACATAAAAAAAAATTAAGATAAATCCTAACCACAACATCTACTAAATTAAATTGTAGATAACAATTGAAACCCGAAATTTTAAAGGGTCTCTTTGCAAATTAGGGACTTAGTTGTGAATAACTAAAATTGGAGGGCTTATTTGCAAAATCCCAAAAAAAAATTAATAAACCCCTAAGATTTCCTCATGAAATCACTCTTCTCCGGATTCAATTCCCCAGTTTTCTCCTCCCCGACCCTTTTGTATCTGCCTCGACGCTGCCCGCAACAAGCAAGCCGAAGCGAGCGGTTCCCCGTCGCCACCGCCGCAAGCCCTAGCCTCGCCTTCTCCTTCTTCTTCTTCGGTGCACACGAAGGAGAAGCCGACTTTCCCCTCTCTGGCGCACACAAACAAGACGTTGCAACTTCCCCTCGCGCGAACCCTAGGCCAACGATCATGGTAAGGGTTCTCTTGATTGAGTTGGCTGTGATAGGATGGAATTGGTTGTGATAGGAGATCAACTTGTGTAGAGGAGTTGGTTTCTGAGATTGCTCAGTTTTGTTTTTGGATTTTTGCTAGCCCTAACTGAATTCATGTTGTCGTGAGCATATGTGGTGTTTAGGGTTCTTACGAGTTGGGTTTTTGCCGTGAGTTGCAATTTGGTTCCTGTAGGGATTTGTCTTGCTTCGGTTCAGATTCTGGTTTTGAGTTGGATTTGTTTTGGTTTAGGTTAGGTGGCTTAATCTGATCAGTAGGATTGGAATGGTTTTTGATTTGATTATGGATTTAGATCCGGATTTAATGAATTGGGGCAGAAACACTATTTTGGGGTCGCATTTGGATTTTTGTAGCTTGATGAATCTGTGATGTCAACTCTATTTTGAGGTGGCATTTGGATGAATCTGTGATGTGTCAACTGCATTTGGATTTTTGTAGCTTGATGAATCTGTGATGTCAACTCTATTTTGGGGTGGCATTTGGATGAATCTGTGATGTGTCAACTCTATTTTGATAAATGGATCAAGGATTAGTTGAATCTGTAGGTATGTGATGGATCTTGTGATATTTGATTATTTTTGGAGTTATCATAAATAGAGGTATTTACAGAAACGATTTGTTAATCGTTGTTTAGAGGAGGTGTTACTTGTTGAGGCAATCCATGGTCTGGAGTGACCATGTGTTTTGATGTTTGGCAAAGGGTTTAAGATAGGTTTACCCTTGTGTTCTAATATGTGTATGTGAGTGTGCAGGATGTGCAGGTTACACATATTGAGTTAGCTTGACGGCTTCGATATGGTGATGGGTGGCATGGAGGCAAGCAGTGGGCTTATATGCACCTGAGGGACCATGGTATAGCAGGGACGATGAGCCAAGGGGCGCTAACTTCGAGGCATGCATGAAAGATGGCATGGAGGCAAGCTGGAGGCATGCATGCATCCGAGGGACTGGAGCCAAAGATGAAGCAGGCGCGAAGGCAACAGTCGAGGCTGCTGGTGAAGAGTTAGCTGAGTCATGAAGGAACGAGAGCCGAGGGAGGAGGACTCCAAGGGCAAATAGGGAAGTGGACTTCAAAGAGCACACGTGAAGGGTGACATGGAGACAAGCCAAGGGAAGGTTTGTGTCCGCATTCGAGCGATGATAGCCGGTGGAAGAAGACTTCAAGGGGCAAGCCAAGAGAGTGTACCTGAAGGCACACGTGGAGGAGAGTCATTAGAGTGAAGAGGAGTGTTCTTGTAAGCTGGGCAGTCGACTGGGAATATAACAGTCAACTACCAGCGAGAACAGAAACTCACAGAATGTTTCTGACCCTGGACTAGTCTACTGCTCCTGTAAGTAGCCAGAATTCTAACGTTGAGCTGCAACGGTCGAATTTGAGTGGAGGCAGTCGACTGCCCTGGGAGCAGTCGGTTGGTAGCGAGGGTTTCAGCTTAGAGTTCTATTTAAGAGAACTCGAGTTGAGCTGAGAACTCTTGACGAAACAAGCTTGGTTAAGGCTTGTTAGTAGTCTTGAGAGCTCAGAAGAGTACTTGGGATTGTAGCGAGGTTTCTCCACCCACAAGGAGCTACACAAGCTAGTCGGAGGGCATCCGAGGAGTGATCTGTCGAAGGATCGAGGGATCGTCCACCTCACGGACTGTCGTGGAGTAGGAGTCTTCATCTCCGAACCACGTAAATAGGATTGTTAGCATTGTTTAGTTTTATTTTAGTATATTCCGCTTGCGCAACTAACCTTGTAGGAAGAACAAACCGAGAAATTGCTATTCACCCCCTAACAAACATCAACGATCTAACATTACTCAGTATTTTGTTGGGTGGTTTAATCAATTTTAAGGGATTCATACAATTGATTAAAAGATGTTGTAATTATAGGTTATCTTAATTTTGTTTATATACAATTTAACTAATTTATTTAATTGTTATAATTAGTTAAACTTATGTATTGACTCAGGACCCTGACTTTGGACTCGCACGGTTGATCGTGGTAGATTTATTTAGACACGTTCTACAAATAAAGGTGGGTATTTCTCCTTTGTACTCATGTAGTTCTTTTATCTTAAAGCATGCTTGTTTTATGTCATAGGTTGCTTGACCTTGTTCCTTGCCGTTGATTGTTTATTTTCGCCGTTGATACCTTTATTCGTTGATCTTTGAGTATTCAAAATTTCGTATCCGTACAGTCTTCCGTTGAATTTATGTTCTGTAAAGTACCGCTTGTACGCGAGTACTTAGAAGTTCATTAAACACAATTAGGTTTATTTGGCATTAGAAATATCGTACCTAGTAGTGTAGATGCATAATCGTTGGTTTTCGATACTTGGTTGGTTGTATCGCTGCATCGTTGATACTTGTTGGATTTTGTTGCATCGTTGTTTTCCGGTTGTTCGTGCATCTTGTAGCATGCACCATACCTGCACGTTGCATACTAATGATTGTTGGGCTTCCATATGGTTAAGCCGTCGTTAGTCATTTAGTTGCTCAGTTCACTCAACCACTTGTTGTCGTGGTAGTTGCTAGAGTGCGAGCAACTGTCCTGTTATGTCACACATGTTGTAGTTGTAGGCAAGCAGTGACACCCTCACCGTTGTTTTCGAGGGATACTAGAGCTGTTGATAGCTCCCCTATATATCGGGGTTTGGAGTAGTTGGCTTCCCAGCATCCTGTCCATTCAACCACACATTTCTGTGGTATTTGAATAAGAATTCTTCTCCTCATTACATAGTTGTATTGCAACTTGAAAAACTGAAGATGTTTAAGGGTTTGTATCATATCAAATGCTCTCAATTTCCATAATCATTATTGCTGTTTTATTTCTTCATTCTAACTGTAACTTCTATTAAATGCTTACATAACATAGGTGTAATGGGAGTTCTCAAATGCAAATTTTACCTCCAAGCTCTTTATCAATGAAGACTTCCCTGAAGTGAAGGAATTTGCTGCAAGGTATTAAGTTTACACTTATGTTGTATATGCAATATTAACTTTTATACTTTACAATAATTTTTATTTATTGTTATTATCAGTTTGAAAGCTGGTCATTCTTCTTCCAGTCAACAATTGACACCTTTGGTTGGTGAACAACCCTACTCTTTGGAGAAAGATTTCCTATTTCGATGTGTTTACAAACCAATTAGTGATTTGAAAGATCTTACTGAGGTTTATTTCATTGTTTCATCCCTTTTTTACTTTTAATTATATCAAATAATCATGCCTGCCACAAAATGAGGATTTTTTTTAAAACCTTTCGCCTTTTGTTCTTACAGGGAATAGAATCGGACAGATTGCTTTGATTCCAAGAATACTATGACACCAAGAACGATGTCATTCCTATTAAATTTCAAAGAGGACAAGTCCCTTTGATAGTTTCTTTTGCTATGACAGTTAATAAGTCTCAAGGTCAAACTTTATCTTCTGTTGGGTTATACTTACGAGGTAGTATTTACACATGGACAATTATATGTAGTCTTTTCAAGAGTTAAAAGCAAAAGAGGTTTGAAGGTTCTTATTTGGAATCATAAAGGACTTTCTATAGAGAAATTTTCGACAAGTTGAGATGTTAAGGTACGTATTCCTTGAATCTAATTCATTTAACCACATCCTACTTTTGACTCTAAATTTTTATAATTTGACTTATGCAAAAACATGTTACATAGAACATGTGATATTTGCATGTTACATAGAACATGTGATCTTTACATGTGATCTTTGCATGTTACTTTTTATTTTAATTTTTCATTTAATAATAAAAATTGACATATATATATATATATTATCACTAAATATGTTATTTGAATTCTGTAAGATTCGGGTGCATCGCACATGTATTACACTAGTGACAATTAAATTTGGTAAACTTTCAAATTCATAATCAAGTGTTTCATTAATTTAAAAAACAAACAAGGATCGATACAGATCCAATCAATCCACCAGTGGGACTTGATATGGTAAGATATCAGGCCCACGGTGGGCCTGATATAAGATGATATCAGGCCCATAGTGGGCTTGATATAAAATGATATCAGGCCCTCTTAGGTCCTGATATCATACCATATCAGGCCCTCCACGAGCTTTATATGGTAAGATATCAGGCCCTAGGAGGGCCTGATATGGTATGATATCAGGTCCGAGGTCGTATTCAAGCATGAAATTATCGTAAGGTTAAATAAATTCTGAGAACTCTATTTATGTAATGCATGACACCGTTAGAGTCCTTCTCCAAACTAAAAATTAGTAGGATGAGTTGATCATGTACAAAACTAGGTCTGATACCATATCAGAGCAGAACAGAGTCTAGCTGAAATAAACCCTATAAGAACCCTAATGCTATTTCTTTTCACCGTATACACAAATTTTAAGTAGTTAATCATACGAACATTACTAAATCTTTTTCTTCCTTCTATCAAACAAACTGTTGCTTGAAGTTTCTCCTTCAACACTTATTTTCCTTAACGATTCTTTTAAGTCGACTTTTTGAAGTCACCTGTAGAACACACTCCCGCTTTCAACTCCCTCTTTTGCAATTACAGTAAAATACAGTAAATGGTTCGTGATGAGTCGAGTTGTGCAAGACAGAAATATATGTGTAGGGTGAGAAAAAGTCGACTCTCTGGGGCATCCAAACCACAATCTCTTATTTTAAATTGAAAACTCTAAAAAAAGTGGTTTAAATGTCTCAGAAAGCTAACTGAGAAAGAAAATTAGTGGTGGGAGGGATATAGGAGGAAGAATACAATTTTTGATGCGCCTTTTGGTAAAAATCAAAACTCAGGATTTTTTTTGATAATTACGATTTCTCACGTGCGCCGTTTAGTAAAATGTAATATAATTGTATATTAAAAAATGATTAATCATAAAAAAAGGCATAAAAAAATCATTTTGATGGAGTAGAGGCGGAAGTCTACGGCTTTACCTTATCTCCAACTTCCTTTTTGCAATATTTGCTGCTTCTGGAGAGTAGTCTGTAGTTTGCAAAAGCATCGCCCAACTTTGCTTTGATCTCCAACTTCCTTTTTGCAATTTTTGCTTCCTGAGAGAATTCTGTAGCTGGCAGAAGCATCGCCTACTCAACGGCAGCAACGATGATCACCTCCTGATCCACTTTATAATTTGGATTTCGGTAATCAAATCTCTTGTACCAATTACTTTGCTATATATATATATATTGATCCACTTTATAATTTATTTGCCCTATATCAATCAATATATAGTTCGATCTACTTACATGATGATGACTGCTGTCTTTGTTTTGATTTTGCAGATCTTTTGGCTTGCAGATCTGAGAGAATTGAACAAGGATCTGCCACTGCTCTTTATTCTCTAGCTTGCAGAAGCATTTCCCACTCAACGGCAGCACCTCCAGATTCACTTTATAATTTGGATTTAGGTAATCAAATCTTGTGCTACATATTACTTTGCTATATATATTAATCCACCTTATAATTTGCTATATATATAGTTCGGACAAGGACGTGTGTCGTTGATTCCTACGGTCTTTGTTTTGTTTTTGTAGATCTGAGAGAATTGAATTACAAGGATCTGCTACTGCTCTCTTCTGCAATCAAATGGAGATCTCACTCACAGTGGGGGGATGGTTCGCGCAGGCCTTCATCCAGACCTTGATCGATAAGGCCAGCGACAAAGCCATCCAGTTGTTTGCCGAGCGCCGGGGTTTCGCGGAGGACATGGATAAGTTGCGCATCTCGCTGCGGGAGACTCGATTCATCCTTCAACAGAGCAGTGGGAGCAACGACGTCGAGTGGAAGACATCGATGCAGGAACTCAAGGATGCTGCTTATGATGCTGAGGACTTAATAGATGAGTTCCAATACCATGTCCTCAAGCAGAAGATCAAAGGTGAAGATGAGGACAAGGCAAGTAGCTCCAGTGGCCTTTCAAACATTTATAAAAAGTTGTTTGGTTCTTCTCATTCCTCGGAGGAAGATGATATGAGAGCTAGAGTGAGGGAGATTCAAGGAAGGATGGAGAGAATTGCTAATAGTATGAAGAGCATAATGAATCTGTCAGCAATACATGATAGAGGGAAGCTACCTGCAGAGGTGAAGTTTCAAGCCAGAGAAACATGCTCTTCCCCGGTGGCGGACATATTGTTTGGTAGAGACAAAGAACTGAATCAAGTAGTAGACTGGTTGTTGGGGTCAGCTAATCAGGTGGAATCTGCATCGGGATTTGTCAGCGATACCTTTTCCGTCTTGCCTATTGTCGGGATAGGAGGGACTGGAAAGACTACTCTTGCTCAGTATGTGCTCAAAGACGATAGAGTTCAGAATCATTTTCACCTCAAGATTTGGGTATGTGTGTCTGACAATTTCACTGTGCAGGGACTCACTAAATCTATAATACAGTCAGTAACTCAACAAAAGCAACATGATACTATGGGTTTAGAACCTCTTCAAATAGTACTCCATCAACATATTGCAAATAAGAAGTTTCTGCTTTTTCTTGATGATGTGTGGAGCGATAATAAGAGCATCTGGGAGAGATTCTGTGCACTACTCAAAGTTGGAGCTCATGGTAGCAAAATCATTGTTACAACTCGAGATATGAAAGTTTCTAAAATGGTTAGTCGTCTGGCAGAACCAATTTTGCTCCATGGTTTAGACAAAGATGTCTTTTGGCAATTGTTCAAGAAATGCTCATTTGGCACAGTCAACCTTGAAGACTATCCGGAGCTAGAAGACATTGGTAGAAAGATTGCTTGCAAGTTGAACGGCTCACCATTAGCTGCAAAGACACTCGGCAGTGTTCTGCAATCAGATTTGTGCCAGCAACACTGGGCGACCATAATGGAGAGCGACATATGGAAAGTAAAACAAAATGAAGATGACATTATGCCAGCTTTGCATTTAAGCTATTATTATCTTAATGAAAATCTGAAGCGGTGTTTTGCTTTTTGCTCGATGTTTCCTAAAGACTACTGGTTCTGTAAAGCTGAGTTGATTCAAATGTGGATGGCCGAAGGCTTCATCGAAGATAACAACGCAAAGAGAATGGAAGATGTTGGAAGCGACTACTTTCTTGAGTTTGTCAATAGGAATTTCTTTCAAGAATCTGAATTTGATCAATTTGTGATGCATGACCTCATACATGATTTAGCTGAGATGATTTCTGTGGAAGAGACATGCAAGTTTGAAAATAACAAACAAACCAAAATGTGTTCCACAACTCGACATCTACGAATAGAAGAAGCAAAATTACCGTTGGAGTTCTTTGGACACGACAAGTTGCGCACCTTGGTGTTGAGACAAACTTCATGTCCCGACAGCCTCTTTGAAAAAGTAAGATGCATTCGTGTTCTGGATGTAAACTTCTGTGGTTTGCATGAATTATCTGAGCATATTGGGAAATTGATTCACCTCCGTTACCTTGATATATCATGGAATTTTGAAATTAAAATTTTGCCGGACTCATTATGCGACCTTTATAATTTACAAACGCTGAAGCTAATACGTTTATATTATCTAGAGTCTATACCACAAGAATTGAGCAAGCTGGTCAATTTGAGACACATTGATGCAGAGAACGAGTTTTGGGTGATGTTAAAGGATGTACGGAGACTAACTAATCTTCAAGGATCGCTAGCATTTAGTGTTAAAGAGGATGATGGACTCAAACTTGGACAACTAGAGGATTTGACACAGCTTCATGGAACACTTGGTATTCACAATCTTGAGAATGTTGTTGATAGCAAAGAAGCAAAGCGGGCTGAGTTAATGAACAAAGTCCACCTAAAAGAATTGCTGTTGAGATGGAATCACGAGAAGGATGCCAAGTTGGAAGAGGAAGTAATTGAAGGTCTGCAGCCAAACGAATCACTCAAAAAATTGAAAATTATTGGGTACAATGGAGGTAGGTCGCCTAGTTGGTTGATGCCAAAAGTTCTATCCAATTTGGAAAAACTTGAATTAGTAAATTGCAAGGGATGGGATGACAGTCTGCCATTTATTGGTCAACGTTTGCATCTGATTAAACTTTGCATGGACAACATGCCTGCTTTGATACAACTGAGTCATGAATTTGAAGGCAAGTGTTTTCCAAAGTTGAAAAAGCTTCAGTTGTACGATTTGCTGGCATTGGAGGAGTGGTCTTGGACAGAGGGCAAAGATCTATTTCCTTGCGTGCTTGACCTTCGTGTCAGAAAATGTCCCAAACTAAAGAGATTACCTCCCTTCCCTCCTTCCCTAGAAATATTGGAAATATCATACTGTCCCAGTTTGATATTAAATAGCAAAACGGAAGATGACGAGGAAGGTGGCCGCTATCTACCGCCCTCACTGAAGGTATTGGAATTCATCGACTGTGGCGAATATGCAAAACTTTTGCCCGACTGCTTGGTCAACCTTCGTTTAGTTACTCGACTGAAAATAAGTGATTGTCCATACATAATGTCTATTCCTCTGGTTCAATTTGTAAAATTGCAATGTTTGTACATCGTTAATTGTGATGAGTTGAGAAG
Organism: Boesenbergia rotunda; assembly: GCA_024364735.1. Taxonomy (NCBI): domain Eukaryota; kingdom Viridiplantae; phylum Streptophyta; class Magnoliopsida; order Zingiberales; family Zingiberaceae; genus Boesenbergia; species Boesenbergia rotunda. The sequence goes on from JAGFNQ010004601.1 coordinate 494,673, forward strand.
GATGGATGGCTTAGGACACCATAAATCCCTCAGGGAATTGAAGATCATAGGATGTCCTAAGCTGGTTCAGTTGGATGTAGAAGGTGAGCAAGCCAGGAGCTTGTCATCTCTGCGTGAATTAATGGTGGACAACACTTCTCTACTTAAAATGTCTCCTCTGAGAAACTCACTGTCATTCCTCACAGATCTTACAATTGCATCATCTTCTGAGGAGGTGATATTTGAGGAGGCGATATTGACGCAAAGCCTCACTGCTCTACATGTCTTTGATTGCAAGAAACTACAATCTTTGCCGACAGAGCTGCTGCATTGCCTTCCCTTCCTAGAAGAATTATTCATAATCAACTGTCCACAGCTCCAATCACTACCAGATATAGGAGTTTCTCCCCTTCTCAAAATACTAGAGATATCTGGTTGTCCACAGCTCCAATCACTGCCAGAGAAAGGACTTCCTCCCCTTCTCGAAGAGCTAGAGATATCTAACTGTCCACAGATTCAAGCGATGCCAGAGGCGGGCCTTCCCGTAGCACTATATGTTTTCAATTGCTCAAGCAATGCTCATCCAACTCTGATGGAGCAAAAGCTAAAGTTTGATGCGGATAGAGAGATGAGGAGAGTAAGTACCCTTGACGCCCATTATTTTCATGTATAGAGAGCTTTTATATATTTTGCATTCCTTTTATTGTTTATTCTTCGCAATAGAAGAATCAGTCTCTCATTTCACATAGATACGATTCATCAAGTACTTTTTCTTTGTCATACAATTTTTTTTAGTTCTTTGAGAATTAGCATTATTTATGTACATTGTTCATTAATTTTTTGTCTCTTTTATTGCATGTATTTTTCACGGTTAACTTAGAAGGCAAGGTTGGAATTGAAATGAGAACCTAAACGGCCCTTCAATTAATTATCACGAGACGGATTTGGTTCTTCGTGGGCATACTATGCATAAGACGAGCACTAAAAGCTTCTGTCGGAGTTTGCTTATAACGATATCTGATCGATGTCTTTAGAATCACTTACAATGGGAACAAAATTTGCTTATTGTGTCATTGTTGTGGATTTCTTAATTTTTACTGTATTTGTGTGAATTTGCTAAATAAGTATTATGACATATTAATTTGTAGTTTTGACATTTGAATATTTTATAACTATTCTTATCATCTATTGCACTTGAAGCATTTGTTGATCAGACTGTATGAAGCAACATGCCCTGCCAGCATTTGCAAGTCATGTTGTGCCACTTCTGAGTTTTGTCTCTTTGTTAACTATGATATGTGTTATTGAGTCTTATCTAATGTTAATTACTAGCTCTAGCTTATGCATTAAGTTCTTGGAGGTTGAACATGCGAACAACAATGAAAGAATGATGCCAACGTCAGCTTTGTTTCCCCTTTTTTATTAAGATAATTGTTCTGTTCTGTGATATATTAGTTATGATGTGCAAGAGTTTGAGATCTTAATCAAGCACTAATTTCTTTTTTTTAATGAAATTTGTTGGGATATATGTAATTGCTTCCTGTTTTTTCAGAATTCGAAGTGCTCTATTGAATTCCTTTTTGATGCGTCATGTGTACATCTTGGTTTCTATGTTTTAAAGAGAATTCAGATAAAGATTAAAGATCTCAGTTCTCACATTATACCGTCTTTGCTATTTTTGACACCCTGTTTTTTTCAATGCTCTGAAAATCGGACCGGATCGGCCGGTCAAACCGGTTGAACCAGGAATCGGCCAGATTTTCGGTCCGAGTTGATTCTGAAAATCGGCTACTCAAGAACCGGATGTGAACCGGTCGGGAACCGGTGAACCGGACAAACCAAAAAAACCGGTCAAACTGGCTTGGTTTATTTTATTTTTCATTTTTTGATTTTTTCCCCTTTTGTAATTTTGTTTTTTTACTGAAAATGAAAATTGAAAAACAAAATGTCAAAAACATAGTTTGTTTTCACCCAAAGTCCCAAACGAACACACCTGCTATTTGCTTGCAAGAGAGTCATCGCCGCTAGCGTCTCGCCGCTACGCCCTACCTCTACCAGTCTCGCCGCTGCTAGCCTCGCCCCGTCTCAAGCCTCATTGCGTCGTCGTGCTGGCATATGAAGACAGTAATATATAACATATTTGGAAGTGTAATTTTGCATGTGCTTTACTAGTGTCCCCTGTTTAAGTGTTTATGGGTGAACAAATGCTATTGTGATATAGTTTTAACTTCAAATAAGATTCTTCAATTCGTATCTAGATTTCTTGAATCCATTGGTTTTAAATTTGAATTTTTCTTTGAAACTAATCTTTTTTTCAAGAATACCGTACTGAGTTGTTGACAAAAACATATCACATGCTCAACCTAATTGATCTAATCTTGAAAAAAGTAGTTGGATAAGTTGTTAGTTTCATATATTTATATAAATACATACTTTATTATATATCGGTTATATCCCGGTTGGACCCCCGGTTAAATCGGTTGAACCTCTGAATCTTTGCTCTGACCGGTTCGATGTCCGGTTCGGTTCTCAGAACCTTAGTTTTTTCAGATCAAATTGTGAGGATATATATACTGATGTAGATGTGGTTTAACTTCTCTAATTGAACAAGGAAATGAATTCAAAATACTAGCTGAACTTTAAACAATATTAACGTAATTCTAACGACAATAATAACCTATTCATTTTAACTAAGCTCCACTCTACAGTTGAATTTAATGAGAGTTAAATCCATAATCCTTGCATAGTAGGAAAGTCTGAAAGATCATTCCATGTCAATACTTGGTTTGGTGTATGTATATCTGATCTCCATTATGATGTTTTGTTTTTTTCGCTCAGATTTAGTATTGCTCCTTTGGATGCTTTTTTGTTTTTGTTTTTTAATTCAGCTACTTAATTTTTTCTATGAGGCTGCAAGTTTTGTGGAGTTTGGGACTTGCATGCCTTGATGAATATGCACTTAAGATCAAAAGGGACCTCCTTAGCCCACTTTTAGTTATCTCATTCATCCCCCGATTATAACATATTTTACAAGAATTTATTCTTCTAAATAGAGTATAAATCTTGAGATATTGTGCTTCTGGACTATTCACCATGAACACTTCTTGATTTACCCTAATGATCAATGAAAATTTTTTATAAAATTAAATCGGTCATCCCAAATTTATTTGATACTTGATTCATCATTTTTTTTTTTTAGCTCTCATGTGTCCCTGCTTGACTGTTACTTAATTAGTTTTTTTTTTAAGTTATCGTATTCGTGGTTGATGATAGGGTAAGTACGTAATGTTGTCTTTTTAAAAAAGAGTCATATTGTCTATGTTTATCTTTGTAGATAAATTTGATTTTTCTTAGTTCTTTATGATTGAACCCTTTGCAATTAATTTAAGCCTTACCAAGAGACTCTTTATTGTAATCATGACGGGGTTGGGTTAGCTAAGCCAGCTAAGAAGCCACATCGTCCAATCAGAAGCTCATACAACCTGGTAGTTGTAGAAGCAAGCGCCTCATCTATGACACATCCCCAGCTCGAGCTTCCACCCAGGCCCTCAAATTGAGAGCTCAGGGCAGGAGCCTGAGTCAGGCCTCCACCAAGACTCATCCCGACTTGAGTTTCCACTCAGGCCCTCAAGTGGAAACTCAGGTCAGGTTACTGAATCAAAAGCTCAGGTCAGGCTCTTTACTCGGCCCTTCTCTAGGATCAGACACAAGGTTCAACTCTCTAGGCCAACCCCCGGTCCAGAGCTCTCTCCTTGCAATGGACTGTCAAATGGCAGGGGAAACGTGTCCCCAACTAGAAACGCCTCCTTAACTCATCTAAATACATTATAAAGAGGAACGGTGCCAGCCTCTTAGAAAAAAATATCGGGATTTAAATGATATGAAATTAAATATCAGGAGATACTAAAATGCATAAACACAGTAATTGAGGGACCAAAATTGAATAAGATGCAAATCTTAAGGGGTTTATGGCTTAAAACCCTAATCCTAAGGGTTGAGAAATTAAAGTTAGGGACGAAGTTTTAATTTAAGTGACTTGAGGGGTCTAAATGCAAAAGTGGTCACCCTAAAGAGCCTCGCGTCGCTGCTTGCGGCCACAACCCGATCCCTTTCTCTTCCCCAATTCCTCCTACTCTTATCTTCTCGCCTTCGCGTGTAGCCTTAGCCTCGATGCCGGGTTCTTGAGCGTAGGCCTCGCCACCATCTCCACCGGGCCAGAGGACTATTCCAACAAGGAACACAGAGGAGGGCCGGGAGACGGAGTTGTTCCGTTCTTAGTCGCGATCCGCCTCAACTTCGACGACATGGAGTGGTGCTGATCTCTGGTTTTGTTATTCCCAAACCTAAGGTGCTGTGGAAACTCTGTTTGTAGGAGTTTTCCCTTCCCTGAAGCTGATCCTATCCAATTTCGGGAATCTACTGTGCCGGCCGGAAGTCCAGGTTGGTCTCAGATCTGAATTTGTTGAATAGGAATTGGAGTTGATCAATATCTTACCTTAGATAACCTACTATGTGTAGAACGTGGCTGGGTGGGAGTTTGATTTGGAGTTTTGTAGCAATCCTCCTTGGACCCGACTGTTGTTGGCTTGGATCGCTGGGGAATTGAGGTAAGGAACCGATTTATGGTAATAGTTTAATATCTTTCTTCCTTCCTGTGATCTCGGATTTGGCTAGAAAAGGGGGAATGGGCTGATCTGTTCTTGCCCTGTTTGTTCTGTGATTAAACTGTGTTTGGTGATGGATGGGCTATTTGTTGTGTTGCCGTTGTGACCATGGTTGGGGGAAATCAATGGGTAACGAATTTCCATACTTAACTAGTTTTGTTCATGCAATCTAATTGATTAATAGGTTAATTGTGGATTGATCACATTTTGTAATGGTGTTGAGGTTGGATTCGGTTAGATACTAGAATGATTAGTAAATCACTTATGGGAGAATTATTGAGGGTTGATTATTGTATAAATTAGTTGATAAAGTGATTGTTAAGTGTGGAGATAGCTGGAGTCATCAGTTGGGGTTTCCTAATTGGTTATATTGGATTTGCCATTTGATCAAACTGATAGTTAAGTAAGTTTGGATTTATAAGGGATTAATATGAATATATTGGAATGAATTGAGTTGATTTCCTGGAAGAGGAAACTATGGGTTAAATGTAGACTAAACCTAAATTCGAAACCTAATCCTAAACAAACGAGGATTAATCATTTAATTAGTGCTAATTAAATGAATACGAGGATTAGACTAACCCTAATACGATTTAGAGATTTGTTAGCTAGTTACTATTTTTATAATAGTTAATTAAATTTGCCCTGATATAGGGATTTGACTTGGATTTATCATTTGTGGATTATCGACGGGTGGTTCTTTTTGCTTTGATATAGACTTCACCTATTTGGAGGCGGGTACTTCTTGCTTGTATTCTTTAGATCTACTTTATCTTTATGCATGGCTAGTTGTTATTTATGCAGTAGACTTTTATTGACCTTTATCTGCTACCGTTTTGCTATCCTGCTTGATACTTATGCTTGACCTTTGATATGATCTAAATTTCTTTTCTGTACAGTCTCGTTCTTTGTTATCTGATTCTGTATAGTATTGGTATGAGAATGAGTATATAGATATAGCATAGCTCGCCAGTGTATGGTTGCATTTATTGATTCTAGTCATACTTGCATGTGTGTCTGGATATAGGATTATTTGATTATGATACATGTTTACGAACTTTGCATGGTAGGTTGTGTTATGTGTCGATGACATGGTAGGGGTTGCATGACTTAGAGTCATGCACCATACCTGCACTGTTGCATGCCGGCGATCAACGACTCCCTTGTGGTTGAGTCTATTGTCTTCCGGCACATGATATGAACACACGACCACTCATGGGTTAGTGAATATCATTGGGTGTGTGCATTTGCTCTTTACTGCTCCGCTTGACTGCTCATGGGTAGTGATTTTGGAGCGTGGTAGCACGAAGTGATCCCTCTCTTCCCATAGACCAGAAAAGATGAGAGAGAGATCTCCCCCATATATATATGGGGCGGAGTGAGAGCTCCACCAGCATCCTGTCCACTCGGCCACTCAGGAGCAGTGATGACAGAGTGCGGACAGTGTCACAACTCTACCCACTCGGCTGACACATTATCACATGTCTCGGTGGCTGGACTGGTGTTAGGGGGTGACTATGACATTGCATCATGCGCATATGATGCATTTGTGCATTTGATTGTGTTTGCTGCATTTATTTGCTGCACTTGTTTGACATACATATACAGGATATACTATTATGTGGTTTGTTGATCTTACAATTTTTTTTTATTTACAAGGGGTATCTAGGCTTGCGCCCGACTAATCCGCTTAGCTGACCGGTCCTGCCCCACAGCTTTCAACGAGAATCTCCACCAGTCAATGAGGGTAAATCACGGGACGGAGACACGTGGCGACTTTACCATTGATGATATCGGTACCCGATGGCCCGACCACGCAGCATCCTGTGACGATTTCTTCCGTCAACTCTACCAGGGAGGAATCGAACCCGGAAAGTGAGGGATCACCCAAGTGAGTCATTACCGACCGTGTCATGCCCGCGGGGGACCTACACTTGTTGACCCTACACTTGCTCGTATGGTACGAGTCCTATTATGATCATGATAAACTGATTTTTAGTATGTACATGTTGGAGCAAGTTGCATCAATGATGTTCTCCTTTAAGTGTTTTAATGTTTGACAATACACTTAAGTCAGTGATACAATGAACAGACAAAGGGGAGCAAAGGAGAAGTAAACTAAGGTGAAGAAAAGTCCTAGTTAATCTAGGCATTGAAACCCTAAGTCCCAGCGAAGGGCTGCTAGGTATCGAAACCCCAAGACCTAGCGAAGGGCTGCTAAACACCTAGCGAAGGGCTGCTAGGCATAGAAGACCTAGCGAAGGGCTGTTAGGCACCTAGCGAAGGGCTGCTAGGCACCTGACGAAGGGCTGCTAGGGAATGAAGATCTGGCGAAGGACTGCTAGGCACCTGGCGAAGGGCTGCTAGGAAATGAAGACTTGGCGAAGGACTGTTAGGCACCTGGCGAAGGACTGCTAGGTAATGAAGTCTTGGTCCAAGGGACTGAGCAACTTAGCTGAGCGATGACTAAGGACAGGAGTAGAGACGGGTCAGGGTTTGGGCGTTTCGAGGTCCGGAAGTATCGGAAGCTAAGCAAAAGTCCACCCGAAGGACTGGGTGGCAACCGTCTCCCGAAAGGAGTAGGTGAAAGGCGCGTTCTCGGGGGTGGGAACTTGCACCGGTTCGACCTAGGGTTTCGTGCAAATCCGAAGTCCGAACCAAGTCCTCAAGGCTAATATTGTATGTACATTTGCTTTGTGTTTGTGTATCTTGCAGGTATCAAGAACCAGAGACAAAGCAAGTAACCAGGTAAAAAAGTATGCTGCCAGCCTTGAAGCAGGGCGCCCCCATGCATCCAGGGCGCCCCCAACAGTGGGGGCGCCCCCGACAAAGCTAAAAAATGGCAGTCTTGTTTGGTAAGCAGAATAGGTGTCAAGCGGGGCGCCCGGAGCGTCCGGGGCGCCCTGGTTCAAAGCTGTATTTGCAGTTTCGAGCCCGAAACACAGATAAGCCCTCATGAGGGCGCCCGGGAGGTCCAGGGCGCCCTGGTCAAAGGTTTTATCAGCTACGGCGAGGTCGACGCGGGGATAAAGTTTGACTGGGTTTATCGGGGGCGCCCCCAGCGTCCAGGGCGCCCCCAGGAGGCCTATATAAGGGGCTTCGACCCCTCTGCTTCAGAAACAACTTCCAAGAGTGATTCCAAGCATTCTGACCGACGACAACACGCCAGAGACGAGGCTCTACGACCGGGAGGCTCCAGGAGGAAGTGCGCGGCACTTCGGAGGTCCAGATCGGCTGAGCTTCAGACTTTGTCTTAACGATCCAAGTTTTCTACGAAGTTTCCGCGAGAGATTTTGAACGGTCGATATTCACCCCCCCCCTCTATCGACGGCACCGGTCCTACAATTGGTATCAGAGCCGAGCTGCTCTTCACCGGACTAACTGTCGACGGAGCAACGACGCCAGGAGTTGAGGGGGAGCCCAGGGGTGAATCAGGTACTTTTAAATTTAAAATGTCCATCTTTAAATTCCATGTTATATGCTTCACATGAAGGGAGAGAGGGCACTATAAAAATCAATGTCCTACTCGTAAGATTCGGTCTACATCACCGGCAACAAAGGGGGTACCAGCGCCAGGAGTCCGGAGAGATAAAAGCCACATCAGATGTTTCAAGTGCGAGAAGTACGGACACTACAAAAATAAGTGTCCGACCAAGGTATATAAGATTTTTGTTCCGAAAATTTTCAAATCTCCTGCACTTTCTTATGTAAATTGTTTAGATAATGTTACTAAAAAATTAAACTGTGTAAGTAGGCAAATCAATATTCTGAATGATCAATTAGAAAGTGTAAATAATGTTAAAATATCAAAAATTAACTGTTTAATTTTTAATGTTAATTCAAAAATTGCTGAAATTAATTCTAAAATTAGATCTGGTGATACCACTGGTACTCCTGAAATTAAATCAGATAATGTTAAAATTCTTGATGATAATTTCGAAATTAATCTTGATTTTAACTCTGATAATTCTGAATTAAAATCTGAAAATCTCTTAGATAATTATGAATTCAAATTTGAAAACCCTCTGTACAAACCTGAACCCAAATTTGAAATTGAAAATAATAAAGATGATTCTAAAGATAACTCTAAGGATAATTCTGAGGATAATAAAGATGATTCTAAAGATAAGTCCATAGATAATTCTGAGCATCATAAGAATAATTCTGAGAATAATAAGGATAATTCCGAATTCAAATTTGAAAACCTTAAGGATAATTCGGAATTCAAATTCGAAATCCTAAGGATAATTCGGAATTCAAATTCGAAAACCCTAAGGTTAATTTCGAATTCAAATTTGAAATCCTTAATGATAATTTTAAAGATAACCCTGAAATTATTGAAAATCTTGAGAAAATAAAGATAAAATTCTCCTAGATATTAACTTAATTATAGATAATCTTGAAAGTTATTACAAAAATTTAACTAGTGGCCCATTTTACTCCACCTACCTTGAGGATAGTGAAATATCTAATCTTGAGGAGGATATAGAACTATCTAAGATAAAGGTCATAGTTAATAAAAATTATAAAAATTCAAATAAATCAAAATTATTAGAAACACTTGAAAAGAAAGATAAAAATGAAAAAGAAATTTTCCAAATAATGAAAATCATGAATTTAAACCCACAATTATTAATTAATCATTTTAATCTTAATTAAATTCAAATTAAATCTTAATTAAATCTTAATTAAATTCAAATTAAATCTTAATTAAATTCAAATTAAATCTTATTTAAATTCAAATTAAATTAAATTCAAATTAAATTAAATTCTAATTCAAATTAAATTAAATTCAAATTAAATCAAATTCAAATTAAATTAAATTCAAATTAAATTAACCTCAAACTTAATTATTTAAATACAAATTAATTAAATCTTAATTATTCAAATTCAAATTAATTAAATCTTAATTATTCAAATTAATCAAATCTTAATTATTTAAATTAAATTAAATCTTAATTTCGAATTAAACCTTAATTTAATTCCAATTAAACCTTAATTAAATTCCAATTAAACTTTAATTAAATTCTAATTAAACCTTAATTAAACTTTAATTAAATTCGAATTAAACCTTAATTAAATTCAAATTAAATTAAAATTCTAATTAAATTCAATTTAAATCCTAATCAATTCAAACTTAAATTAATTCAACATCAATTAATTTCTAATTAATTCAACATCAATTAATTCTTAATTAACCTGAATCCAACTAAAATCTTAAATAACCTAAACTCAAACTAAAATAAAATTTTACCCTAACTGTAACAATTAAAATTAATAACATTAAATATGTCAAAGTGGGTTGACATATTCGCGGGTTCACATGACATGTATCAAATCGGGAATTTGATACATTTTTAGAAACTTAAATAAAATGATTTGAATTGTTTGATTCATGCATAATTGTCATGCCATGCATTTGCTACTTCTTTTAATATATGGCATGTCATTCATATTTAAAGTTTATGCATACATTAGAACGGCTATAGGAAAAAGAATAATTGAAACATGATCAACCTAGTATTGGGTGGCGGTGAGATGATAGTACATTAGGGAAGCCAATTCTAATAAGGTCAAGTATTCTCTACTTGGTCTCTTTAGACTGGTGAAACTAGCCGAAGCTACCGATCCAAGATTCAAACTAGTTAGACCAGAATTTTTCAAAAAGTAATTTTGAAAATGAAATTTCATTAAAAGTCTTTGTCAAGGAAATGGTTGATGATCCAATAAGGCTACGGCCAAAGAAGGCCTAGTGCCTCGCCAAGACCTAGAAGCCAATTTTTGAAATTCAAATTCAAGTTACTTCTTGTCAAATTCAAATCTAACACAAGCTTCAATTAAATCTTAGAATTAATAATAAAAATGATTCAAGCATCTCACAATACACCGATAAGGCAACCATGCTTGTTGTATTGATACATCTAAAATGGGTGAGATGTTAAGGACTAATGAATTGAAAATATTTTTTAAAATTATTTTTCAAAATTATTAGAATATTTTTCTAAAAATATATTTTCAAAATAGTGCTTCAAAATAATAATGTTTTTATGGAATTCATGCTTGTCTGATTGAATATACATATTATATGTTTTCAAAAATATATCTTTTCAAAAATTGTTTGACTCACGCAATTAGACACAAGCCTCTTAGGACAACACTAAAGTTCCTTAAGGCACTTAGATAGAGTCAAACGATATCGGGTACCGGGGGAGTGCTTTTCTTTTTTTTTTTGGTTTTCGAAAACTGCACTTTAAACATTACTATTATTTGAAAATACTTTTCGAAAACTGAGCTTTAATCATTATCACTTGTGTTTTTCGAAAAAGGTTTATGTTGTAAAAATTATATGTTCAAAAATTTATCTGTCTCTTTGACTTTGATAAACCCTAAAGACACAGAGGAAAGGTTCACTTCATGATCTTCATGAACTCCTAGGATGTGTCAAATTTAGGGGGAGTCTGAGTCAAAATAAGAATCTCAGAAATTTTTTTTTAATCATTCATTTTTGAAAATTATTAGATTATTCTTTTGATCTGAATCAAACCTTAAGACTCAGAGGAATAGTACTTGTGGTTAACAAGCTTCCCAGGACTGGGTCAAGTTTAGGGGGAGGTCAAATTAAAAGAATTATTGAATAACATGTTTTCATATCTTCAAAATCTTGCTAAAAATCTAAGTCTTTCAAAATACTATTTGTCTGAATTTGTGTGACTTATGAAATTATTTTTGACATAATGTTTACTTGGGTTGGAGAATTTCTAGGACACTTAGGAAATGTCCTTGTGGTCAACAAGGTTTCCCAGGATGGTGTCAGACTGGAAGATAAACCAAGTCAAGTAAAATATTGAGTCTTCAAAAGTTCACACATTTTTCAAAATGCACTAGCATATATTTTCAAAAGTACTATCAATTTTTTTGGCAAAATTCTATTAATATTTACTTGAGTTTGAAAATTTTTCAGGACACTTAGGAAAATGTCCTTGTAATTAACAAGGTTTCCTGGGATTGTGCCAGACTGGAAAAGAATCCTAGTCAAGTAAAATATGATGTTTCAAAAATTACTCATATTTTTTCAAAATCTCATCTTTTTTCAAAAATAGTTAGTACTTGTAAAATATGCATAATATTTATATTTTCCAAAATAGCATTCTTTCAAAAGTCATGCATCTTCCAAAAGTACTTAATTATTCAAAAATTCATTCGAAGGTACTTATATTTTTCAAAAATTACATAATTTTTCAAAGTACTAGTACTTTTCAAAGCGCACAGCATCTTTTTCAAAGTTATGCATTCCAATATATCATTCAAAATACAATCCTTTCAAAAATTTTGCACTATGTATTTTCAAAAAAAGAACCAAAGGTTTTCAATGTTGGTGCAAGTATTTTCTTTTGTTTTTTGATGTATAACAAAGGGGGAGAGAGGTGTGCTTAAGTTAGAAAATTTTTTCCCAAAGATCAAAAATGTAGTTTCAAAACTTATATCATTTTTTTTGTTTTTTTTCAAGGATAGTAAGTCAGCCCCTTTAAACCAATCTAACTTAAGTTATTGTCAAACATCAAAAAGAGGGAGATTGTTGGTGCAAGTTGCATCAATGATGTTCTCCTTTAAGTGTTTTAATGTTTGACAATACACTTAAGTCAGCGATACAATGAACAGACAAAGGGGAGCAAAGGAAAAGTAAACTAAGTTGAAGAAAAGTCCTAGTTAATTTAGGCATTGAAACCCTAAGTCCCAGCGAAGGGCTGTTAGGCACCTAGCGAAGGGCTGCTAGGTATCGAAACCCCAAGACCTAGCGAAAGGCTGCTAGGCATAGAAGACCTAGCGAAGGGCTGCTAGGCATAGAAGACCTAGCGAAGGGCTGCTAGGCACCTGGCGAAGGGCTGCTAGGGAATGAAGACCTGGCGAAGGACTGCTAGGCACCTGGCGAAGGGCTGCTAGGAAATGAAGACCTGGCGAAGAATTGCTAGGCACCTGGCGAAGGACTGCTAGGTAATGAAGTCTTGGTCCAAGGGACTGAGCAACTTAGCTGAGCGATGACTAAGGACAGGAGTAGAGACGGGTCAGGGTTTGGACGTCTCGAGGTCCGGAAGTATCGGAAGCTAAGCAAAAGTCCACCCGAAGGACTGGGTGGCAACCGTCTCCTGAAAGGAGTAGGTAAAAGGCGCGTTCTCTGGGGTGGGAACTTGCGCCGGTTTGACCTAGGGTTTCATGCAAATCCGAAGTCCGAACCAAGTCCTTAAGGCTAATATTGTATGTACATTTGCTTTGTGTTTGTGTATCTTGCAGGTATCAAGAACTAGAGACAAAGCAAGTAACCAGGCAAAAAAGTATGCTGCCAGCCTTGAAGCAGGGCGCCCCCAGCAGTGGGGGCGCCCCCATGCATCCAGGGCGCCCCCAGACAAAGCTAAAAAATGGCAATCTTGTTTGGTAAGCAGAATAGGTGTCAAGCGGGGCGCCCGGAGCGTCCGGGGCGCCTTGGTTCAAAGCTGTATTTGCAGTTTCGAGCCCGAAACACAGATAAGCCCTCATGAGGGCGCCCGGGAGGTCCGGGGCGCCCTGGTCAAAGGTTTTATCAGCTGCGGCGAGGTTGACACGGGGATAAAGTTTGCTCGGGTTTATCGGGGCGCCTCCAGCATCCAGGGCGCCCCCAGGAGGCCTATATAAGGGGCTTCGACCCCTCTGCTTCAGAAAAACTTCCAAGAGCGATTCCAAGCATTCTGACCGACGACAACACGCCAAGAGACGAGGCTCTACGACCGGGAGGCTCCAGGAGGAAGTGCGCGGCACTTCGGAGGTCCAGATCGGCCGAGCTTCAGACTTTGTCTTAACGATCCAAGTTTTCTACGAAGTTTCTGCGAGAGATTTTGAACGGTCGATATTCACCCCCCCCTCTATCGACGGCACCGGTCCTACAGTACAGTCTTTTATTATTTCAGTTATGCATACTTCTGATACTATTATTGAGACTGTATCTTGTTGTATTTGTATAGCTTGTTAAGCTACTTTTCTGTCATGCATATCTTTCTAAATACCCGCGGAGTCCATTTGGACTTACCATCCGTCACAATATTTTTATTTTCAGGTTGATAGCTCGCCGGAGGAGCCTAGTTGTCGGTCCTGGTCCCTACGACTCTGTTGTTGGGTGCTTCCACGTTCGTTTCCTTTTTGATAGCATTCTTTATGCGTTGTGTTCGTTTTCATATATCTGGACTTGTATTCGTGATCTATTTGTACGATATTGTATTTTTAAGTCCTCTGTTGGAGTGTATATGTGTTTTGATGTTTAGACAAAGGGTTCAAGTTAGGTTCACCCTTGTATTTGATATGTGTATGTGAGAGTGCAGGTTTCCAGGATATACATAGACTTGGTTGGACGTCTTCGGGTACGGTGAAGGGTGGCATGGAGGCAAGCCGTGGGCTTGTGTGCGAATCCGAGAGACCATGGATAAAGCAGGGACAATGAGCCGAGGGAAGCGGACTTCGAGACGTACGTGAAGAATGGCATGGAAGCAAGACGAGGGCTTGTGTGCGCATCTGAGGGACGAGGGCCAAAGTCGAAGAGGGCTTGAAGGCAACAGGTCGAGGTTGCTGGTGAAGAGTCAACTGAGTCGTGAGGGTTCGAGTGCTGAGGGAAATGTAATCGGGAAATCCTAGGGTTCAAGTGCTGAGAGAAATGTACTCGGGAAAGAGAATCCTTAGGTTTAGGGGTGGATCAGTCGACTGGTGCTGAGGCAGTCGACTGATAAAGTGCACAGAAAGATCAGTCGACTAGCCTTGGATCAGTCGACTGATGGCACTTCGAAATTCGAACGTTAGGTTGTAATAGTCGAGTCTAAGTGGAACCAGTCGACTAATAATGGACCAGTCGACTGGTAATGGTCTTCTCAGCCTAGAGCACTATTTAAAGGGGCTGGGTGTTGGTTGAGAGTTCTTGACGAAATTGGCTTTAGTTAAAGGCTAATTAGTAGTCTAAGAGCTTAGGAGTGTTGTCCGGATTGTGGCGAGGTTTCTCCACCCACAAGGAGCTACACGAGCTAGCCGGAGGTCTTCTGGGGAGTCATCCACCGACGGATCGGGATCGTCCACCTTACGGGCAGCCGTGGAGTAAGAGTTTATTCTCCAAACCATGTAAATCGGTGTGTTCTTCTTATTTGTTAGTTTTAGGTTTTATTATTCCGCTTACGCACTAACATTTGTATGAAGAAAGATCGAAAAATTGCTATTCACCCCCCTCTAGCAAACAGTAAGATCCTAACAGATAGACCATGGAGTGTGCCAAAGGATTTAGAGACGGACTTAAGTCTCAATCCTTGGAGTTTGGCACATTGATTTTATGGTTCATGCATAAAAATATGGCATTGAGGTCAAATTGCATGAAAACTTAATTTTTGATATATAGATGTCATATAAACCAATGTTAGGATGCATTGTGGATTGTTATGGGCAGATACATCAAGAGGATACCAGAACTAGGACTTTAGGACAAGATTCTATTGAACCATTTAGATAATTTTAGATTTGTGTCAATTTTAAGATTGGTGATAGATACCTTTTTTTTAATGTAATTTCCCAAGTAAACGCGGGTACCACAAACATCTCTACAAAATTTGAGAATTTTTAGAGAATTATGGAATTAATTATGTATTTCTGAAATTGGGTTAGAAATGCTAAAAAAGCTGATATCAGGGTATTAATCGACTGGTGCAGAGGGCAGTCGACTGATAATTCTGTAAAGTTGGTTTTCAAAAAGGTCAGTCGACTGATAAAGGTTGAATCTGCTTTTAGCAAAGTCGAAGGGTGTCCTAATGATGTCAAACTTGTGTATAATTTTATGGGGTTTATTGCACAATGTTTATGATCAGTAGAGGTTAAAGAATCCAATAATTGGGATATTGTTGAAGTTCTTTTTGATGTGTGGTAAAGGGGGAGAAATGTTAGGTTTAAGTGGGAAACCAAACATGTTGGTGTCGGAAGCACCAAGATCAAACTTATGTTTTGATAATGGCAAAGGGTTCATAAGTTAAGGTTATCTTGTGATCTAACGATTTTACTCATGTGTGCAGGAAAAGTCCTAGGTACACTAGGCACGAAGTCCTAATTCTAGGAATTAAGCAATAAGTCCTGGCCGCGGGCTGGGCATCGAAGTCCTGACATAGGGTTGGGCAATAAGTCCTGGTTGCGGACTGGGCACGAAGTCCTAATTCGAGGAATTAGGCAATAAGTCCTGGCCGAGGGTTGGGGACTGAAGACCTGGTGAGTGAAACTGGGCAATAAGTCCTGGTCGCGAATTCGGCACGAAGACATGATCCGGTGGATTGGGCAAAAGTCAAACCGGAGGAGCCGGTTGGCAAAAAGGTAAACTCTCCTAAGAGGAGTAGGTGAGGGCGTGTTCCCCGTAGGAGGGAACACTAGGCGTCGGTTCGACCTAGGGTCCCATTATGGAAGCCCAAAGTCAGAACCAGGACAGCTCAGGCTGTTAACTCTGCTTAAACTTATATTATTTATGTATTATTTGTGTTTTGGAACTAACCCTAGTTGCAGGTACAAAGGGTTGAAGGTTTCTGCTCCCAAGCGCCTGAATGAGGTCAACTGCCTGTTTGAACAAGCGCCTGTATGGTGACAGGTGCCCTAGACAAGGGTTCTTCCAAGCACACTCGAAGCAAGCCTCCACATCAGCATCTGAGGCGCCTGTGTTGATATAGCCGCCCCAGTCAGCTCAGGCGCCCCAGTTGAAGGGATAAGCGCTAACCAAGTCTGCAGATGGAGATTCGCGTAGAGAAGGCCACGTGTCAGGCGCCCCCTTCAACACAAGCGCCCAAGGACTTAGTATAAATAGGGGTTCACCCCTTGCTTCAAAAAACAACTTCTTCCAACGATTTCTTTCAAGCGCTCTGCTCCAAATGCTCCGTGCTCAAGTCTCAAGCGCCAACGACGACCCCGCAGCTCCGATCTTCAATCTTCTCTGGTCGTCGGTATAAAATTTTAATTGATGTATTTTTTAATTCTGT
>JAGFNQ010004601.1:522515-642299 GCA_024364735.1 Boesenbergia rotunda
AAAAGACAATATAATATCAAAGTTTTTTGATATATCATAAAATAAATATATTTCAATACGCTAAATATTATATATTAAAGTTTTAATTTTTTTTCTATCCCCTAGAATCAATATGGCCTCGGGGCTGTGATATAATGGATGGACGATTAATTATTTCTTAAATATTTATAATTCGATCTCAATTATGTTATATTTTATAAAAAAAATTCTTTTAAATGGGATCTATAACAATTGAATGCTAGATTTCTAGATTATTCATCGTGAACGCATTTCGATTCAACCCAACGGCAAATGAGAAGCTTTCATTGAACAAAATTGATCGTCTCAGATTCAATATTACTTGACCTGATTAATCAGGTAAAATATCCCCAAGATTAGGTGTAATAGAAAAATAATTAATTATCTTCTAAATATTTATAATTCCATCCCTAACTTGATAAATTTTATAAAAACAAATTTTCCAATTGAGAAACCCGACAAATTTTATAAAAAAAAATTCAAATGAGAAACTCAATGTAAGATATTTGTCACAAATATATTTTAATTTATTCTAACGATGAATAAAACTTTCAGAGACTAGAGGAGATAACCCAGTTGACATATTAATCATTTTACAATTAAAAAAATTTCATGTGCGTCAAAATAATCTAATTAAAGTGAAGATTCTACAAACTTATTGTCCAACACTTTAATCTATTTAATACGCACCTTGGATAATAAGCGGCCTTTGGGGAGAAAATCCTTCTGTTTTATTTTTTCAAAATGATAACATAATTTTATATAAATAACTATTTCGACGTCGCGCGGGTTCCACCATCGTCCTCCCGCCAAGCCACCAGATCCAACCACCATTATCGTCAACGCCGTCTACGGTTTAAATTACGAAATTGCCACTACCGGCGGCGGCGCTACGAGGTGGCCTTCTTTAGCGAGGTGAACTTGACGGAAGAACCCAGCGTCGAGGTTCCCACCTCCACTTCGAACGAGTCGTAGCGCAGGAAGAGCTCCACGAGCAGAAGCCGCGCCATCAGCACCACGAAGTCTTTCCCGGCGCACTGCTTGTTCTCCGGCGTTGGCGACTCCGTCTCCGGCCCGTTTGACCACACCACGTACCGCAGCAACCGCGCCCCTTCCGGCCCCAAAAAACGGTCCGCCACGTACTCCTCTGCCCGGTCGAACACCCGCGAATCCCGGGTCGCGAACGGCTGGTACCCGAATAGCATCTCTCCGGCGCGCACCTCGAAGGTAGCGTCGTGGCTCGTCAGCACGAGGTCGCGCTTCGCGCGGCCATACTGGAGCGGCACCGGCGGCTCGATACGGAGCGCCTCGTAGGCGGCCGAGGCCACCAGGGGCATGGCCTCGACGGCTCGCATAGTGACCTCGCCGCCGCCGACCTCGCGCACCGCGGTGCGCACCTCCTCCGCGAGCCGTCCGTGGAGCCGCGCGCCAGCACGGCCGATCCATTTCATGATACTAGGGAAGAGGATCTTCATGCCGCCGAAGGTGTTGAAGCAGGTGGCGAAGAGGATGTTATGTAGCGCTTCCTCTCGCGATATCCCCATCTGCTCGGCCTCGTCGAGGATGCGACTGGAGGCATCGCGGAAGTAGGCGGTGAGGCGGTCGTAGTCGCCGCGGACGAGGGCGGGGGGCAGGCGGAAGGAGTGGAGCAAGAAGTCCTCGAGGAAGGAAGGGAGTCCCAGGGTCAAAATGGGACTGAGCTGGAAGAGCACCCATTTGGTGATGATTCCGGGACCGTCGCTGCCCAGGGCGGATTTCTTGGGGTCGCGGCCGAAGTAGGCGCGGCCTAGGAAGTCGAAGGCCGCCTGGTCGTTGCCTTCTCCGAAATCCGCCCTGCCCTTGGCCGCGATCTCTGCTTCCATGGACTGAAACAGAGCACCGTAGGTGCGGCGGAACTCGGGGATGACGGCGCCGCGGCAGTTGGAGAGAAGGAAGAAGAGGAGGCGCTTGAGGGGAGCGTGATTGGGCTCGGAGGGGTCGAGGTAGGAGAGGACGCGGAAGCCGCCGGTGAGGGAGGTGGAAGGCATGAAGGTGCCGGTGAAGACGTCCGCTTCTCGACGAGGGAGGTATCGAAGAGAACGGGAAACTGGCGCGTCGAGTAGGACGATGACGCGGGGATCGGCGGCGAGGAAGGGGCCTGGGGCATGTTGGAGCGGAACACCGTGGAGCCGTACCGCCGCACGCGGCGACTTGAAAAACTCCACGGTGCCTTCGGAGTAGAAGTAGTCGAGGCGGTCCCGGATCGGGCCCACGAAAGGGGGGCCGTAGTCGCCGGGGATCTTGCGGAGAGGGAGGTTCGACGGCTTGGTGGAGGGCGGCACGGAAGGCTTGTCGGAGACGGTGGCGTGATCGGATGAGGGCGGATGCGGTGGCGGCCGCGGCAGGAGAGCGGCGGAGGGCGGAGAAGGGGAGGGACGCCGTCGCCATGGTCCGTTCGTTGGTCGCTGGAGTAATTGACTTGGTGATGGTGGCAAATAAGAACCGGCAAGGTAGACTATATACTCAGTTTCAATTATTATTATTATTATTATTATTATTATTATTATTATTATTATTTCTTTGGCCAAAAAATAATAAACAAATAAAATAAATAGGGAGGACAACATTATTACCTGCTATATTTGTTACGATGAAAAAAATAATTAAATTAAAAAAGAAAAGTAAATTATAAAATGAGAGAATTTTCAATCGACGGTGGTCACAGATGGTGGGCCCAAGGTGGAATAGTGCTCCCGTTCGCTGTAAGATAGCATGCTTGTCGTCGGTGAACCACGTGTTTGGCAAACAAAAATAATTAGAACGTAGGATTGACCACGGCGGCCGGCAGTCAAACATGATGATGTGGGAAAAAGAGTGGATTTAGAAAATCTAAAATCTAAAATTAGATTCTATGAAAATGACGAAAGTTAAAATTTGGGAGAAGAAAAACTAATCGGTCTAGATAATTATTTCTACTAAATTTATCTCACTCACCCACCTAGATAGAAGACATGAAATTGCAAACACTTGAATACATAAGCAATATATTGTAGATGGGATCATGGGAGAAGGCGATAAAATGAAACATAAAGGTGTTCGCAAGGAGAAACTTCATTTGCAGAGATGAGAAATCTTATAATTTTTGCAAGATTTTAGAATTTCTGCAATAACACTTAGATGATAACATTAAGTTTGCCTCGATCGAAAAAGACGACAGCGAAACAGAATAGGAATCGATTCAGTGACATATTAACCGTTCGACAATCACAAAACGAAAGAAAGATACAGTGGAATGATCCACGTTTTACATATATATCTATAACTCGGCCCGGGGTTTGGATTTGGAACTATCGACACTGCCTTTGCTAGCTGTCGCTATGTTGACATCGAAATTAATAACAGGTTTTAATATATATATATATATATATATATATATGAAAGAAAGAAAAAAGTTAATTTTTTTCTGAATTTTTGTGGTGATAAAAAATCACAGAAAAAAAGAGGAAAAATTATTGGGAACAAAAAAGTCACTTTCTCCTAAAACATGAGCGGCCCTCGCCTCTCTATCTCCGTTCATGCTATGAATTATCCTCTAAATTAAACAAAAACGGTCACTTTCTCCTTAAACATCAATCTGTGAGTTAGTCCTGCTCCACCCTCATCTTAATTTGTCCGTGCGTAGTAACTCCTAAGTACGAAGTTTCGCGGGCACAACATACATATAGAGCATTTTTTGGGTGGGTGTTGAACGTGCGGACTCTTTTGGATGTGAAAAAGGCTACTGGATTATAATGCAGTTGAAAGATGATTATTATCATTTTAGGTATAAACGGTTTGATCACCAAAAACATATATTTATAGGATTTTTTTTTTTAAATGAGACGTGAGTCCTGGAGATGCTGTATTCTGGATCGTCCGCCATAAAGTAATTCCTGATTTATCCCTAACAATCGATAGAAATTTTTCGTGAGACCAAATCAATCACCTGAGATTAGAAATAGGGAAATGATTTTCACAGTGAAAGTAAATGTCTCAGTGAAATAATTGACTTTCAATTGACGGCACATTTGACATCTAATTGTTGATCGAACACCGCTGATGACTTCTGATTGTCACCCCGAATTAAATTATACTTTAGGGGACTGTGAATCTATTGGGATCACGGGCAACAGTGAACCCATCAGAATCAACGATGAATGATATGAAATTGTAATTATAGTGAACCCATCAAAACCTTCAGGGTAGCTATCGGAAGCCACCTAGGATGATCAATCGTTGATCAAATATCGAACATACTATCAATTAATAATTAAAATTTTTATTGAAATATTCACTTACACTAAACATATAATTATCTTTAGAAAAAAATCGTTAATCAGTTATTTTGAATGTGAAAACGTATCTTGTATGATTGCTCCAGCTTAAAGCTGCACGCAGAAGAGTTTTATGCCACTGGGCACGTGCCGACAAATCTCCGCAAATATAATTGTGCAAGTGGTCCTATAAAAAATAAAGTCAGTACACTCAATTTGTCGATTTAAAATGACAGCTCACAGCTAATGCGCCACCAAAACCACGTGTTATTCTGTCCTTTTTTTATTCATAAATTATGTTATCCTAAACTTTTATTTTTTAAAAATAAATAAATAAATAAATACCCAAAAATTTTACCTCAATCGTATAATAGAAACATAAATCGATAAGTACATCCTAGCAAATTTAAAGAAATATAATTCAATTAAATAAATCCGATGATTATAATTAAATTTCAAAGAAACTGAATGAAATTTTACCTCTAAATTTTAACTTCGAATTTTAATAATAATTTGATAAAAGTACACCGTTGAAGGTAACGACCTCTATAATATAAAAATTATAAAAATAACATCTATTTATGTACAGGTAATGGATGTGAATTAAGTAATAGAGGACGACTAATTTATATAACTGATCGACGATCACACAGGGCTCTGATTGGTCCGAATCAAACTATATCTTAGACTACTTAGATGGGCACGGTACCATCGAATCGACGGTCAATGATCAAGATGTAATTGTGACATCCCGACTCACGTGCCCAGGTATAGTTTTTGGGCGGCGAAGGCCGCCGGTAGTGTCCGATCGTCGATCGGACGTGTATACAATAACTGCCACGTCATTCACTCTCTCATTCATTCTCTCAAATTTACTCTCCCTATCATCACTCTTATGTACGTATATATTTAAAATTTTGAACAAAACATATATTATGAAAAGTTTTTTTCATGGAATCTTTTTTAGTTTTTTTTTATAGAATCTTAAAAACGAAGATAATCTTCATTTGAATTCTTACTGCAGATCCAACCACGGATGAAGTACATTATAATCTTTTAAATTTTAAAAGGTATAATTTTTAATTCAAAATCAAGTTTTATTTACATTTATTACATGTGAAATTATAATCTTTAATTTTCGAACCCTAATTTTATCATTTAAAATTTTTAATTTAATATTTTTGTTATTTTTCAGATTTTAGTTATTTAGGTATTCCTTATATTAATTTATACGAAAGGATTTATCTTGATACACATCTTTATTTGCATTACAATCATTTAGTTATTTTTTATTAGTAAATTTTTTTTTTACAAAATTATAATTAAGATTTTTTAATTTGTTTTAATTGGGCCTAGTATGAATAAGAGTCTTATATAAATATGACGGAATATGCTCTATTCATAATAAAAAAATTTATTTTGATATCTTTCTTTTATTTTGGAAAGATCCTCTACACATTTTTTTTCTCTATTTTTTTTTGGCTCATAAAATAATCGTTGTCATCATGTCCGACATGAATTCTCTTTAATATTTTTATATTTTTTATGCGGTAAGATTTAAAAGGTCATTACATAATAAAATATTAAAATTTTATTCATTATAGGATATATAATCTTAAATAAGATATAGTTTCTCTTAATTTGATCAATTAGTTTATAACCATTATTAGTCTGTCGATTTTCATCGTGGATTTTTTTTTTTTTTTTTTTTTTTTTTTTTTTTTTTTTTTTTTTTTTTTTTTTTTTTTTTTTTTTTTTTTTTTTTTTTTTTGTGGTGGTTAAGATTATACTGAGGTTCAATGAGAGGATAATGACAGTGATAGATGATGAAAAATAAAATGGATACGGTGGCCGTGGCCCAATACAAAGGATATATAGTTTAGAAATATTTACAACATTTTCAAGGGTGAAGAAGGATGATTTTTTTAATGAAAAAAATACTTAGTCAAATGTTAAAAAGAGTTAATTGACTATGTACTACAATCTTATGTTTTATTTAAAATTTAGCTAAATAATATCTAGGAGTCCACATATATACACATATTCAAATATATATTAATTTTTCATATTTTAATTGTTAAAAGAATAATATGACATTGATATTATATTACGTCAAAACAAATTATTTATATGTGAAAATCAGATCTTAATTTTTAACATGATTATATATATATATATATATATTAAATATTAGAGAAGTTGGATTTAGAAACGACAAGAATTTATTTAGCACATTTAATATGACACAATGCAACGACAAATTCTAAATTGTTTTATATCTTTAATTAGCTAGGTGAATTAACGTTCCAAATTCAGCGAGGGCGGTCTAATATTTCCGATAATTATATTTATAAAATCTATCTTATTTACTCCTTTACTTAATAATGGTTTCTGGGCCCTGATTGTTGGGCTTTTACTACCATCATCTTGGCGGGCCGAACTCGAATCACGGCGCCGACCCGATCAGGCACGTTGGCCCCTGATCATTTGTGATGAACAAGACAGCGTTCACTAGGAAACAGCAGACATGCATGCATCCATCGCATGGGAGCGACGAGACTTAATTAATTAATTAATTAATTAATTAATTAATCGAGAAACATGACAAGGCGAAGGAGCACTGGAGAGCCGGTGGGTGGCGGGACAAAGGAGGCAAGTTAATTGCAATTTGCAGGACAAGCCACGTGGCCCATTCATCTTCTGCCTGCGATTCCCGAGGAGCCTTGTCGCTTCTGTGCTCCCTGAGTCCCTTCCAAGTTTACCAAACTGCCCTCTCCTGCAAAGCCGGGGAACGCCGACACCTCGCCATTCGGCATCCGATGACTCATCGTTTCACAAACTCCCAGGCGCATCGCGTTGTGACACGTTAGCATTTTGGGCAAGGGCCAGTCCCTGATCCTGTAATTTCCACTAAATCGAACACCTAATTTGGAGCAGCTCCAACCCTTTGGGTGTTTTGATCCGCGAAACAGCCTGTCAAGTCTATCGCTACACGACAAAATATTCCACGCTTGCTCCGCTGCATATAAAACCTCGACTAGCCCTCTCGCATCTTCTCGGCGGTCGGACGAAGGTTTCATATTCTCATTGCCTTTTCCTCGGCGGCGATTGATGGGGAGCTGCCACTCGAGCGAGGCGGCGACCGTGGGGTCGGCCGCTGCGACGTCGGCGAAGGTGGTGCTCCCCGACGGCGGGCTCCATGAGTACACGAGGCGGGTGACGGCAGGGAGCGTTCTGGGGAAGGACACCGGGGGCTTCTTCGTGTGCGATGCGGACGAGATGGAGATCGAGGGGTTCGTGTCGGCGGTGGGGGCGGAGGAGGAGCTCCTGCCGGGGCAGCTCTACTTCGTGCTTCCGCGGGCGATGCTGAAGCGCCCGCTGCTGGCCGACGAGCTCGCGGCGCTCGCCGTGAAGGCGAGCGCCGCGCTGGTGGGGAGCTGCGGCAAGGGGGCGGTGGCGCCGCTGGTGTTCCCGGCGGCAGACGTGGAGGAGGGGGGCGGCGATCGGAGAACCCGGGAGATAGGGCGGAAGAAGAGGACAGGATCTGGTAGAGGGAGGAAATTTGCGCCGCATCTGAGCGCCATTCTCGAGTAGCTAGAAAAAGTGGAGGGCAAATCGGAGATTCTATTTTCTTCTTGAGGATTGCTGGCTGATCTGGAACGACATTAATGTCGTTGAGCTTGCCGGCGATGGATCAATCATCATAACATTGTACATAATAACATTGTACGGCGAGAAGCGCAGGAAGAAAGAGCTAACAAGTCTGCGTTTCTAAATTTGTAAGGAGCGACGACGTCGCTCCTCGATCGAGACTCGATCGACTATAAGAAATTGGTGTGTGATGAACAATGAATCATTTTTTCCCCGCTAAATTTACAATGAGTAAGACGTCATATAAAATCGGGGCCTTAGATTTTGGTTTTGTCTATGCATTCAAATTCAATGACAATGTAATAACACAATATTTAAAATGGAATCTAATGTATTTACAGGAAGAAATTGGTGATGACCATATATTCGTTCGCACAATTCGATGTTAAATTCGTACGCTTTATTATGATTGTTAAAGCCGGTTTTTAGGCAATGGAGTTTTTATATATGTACATAATGTTGTCTCAGATTCACTTTTGAAAGATCTAGGAATTTCAGCATGGTCATTTCAGGCCAATCTCGATCGCTAAACTCATCCTTTTGAGGTAGGAAATCGCCTGACTTCAACAGCCAGCACACTCAGCTTGTGGTATCTTATCATGATTCAAATTCGCATTCCAAGTCCCGGCTAGAATTTAATATTTAGTTGATCAAATTTGGGTCAGTGTCTGTGGGCTGTCATGCATTTTAAAGAAACAATTAAAATAATACCCTAGCCTTTTGCTTTCACGTGTATATTCATTAGCGAGCCATATTCAACTTCCCTCCTAAACAAGCTCCATCACCCATGTTCTTAAAGCAACCAAAAGCTCCAATGATAACTCTTTTTGCAGATTAAATACCACATAATTAATCTTCACAAGAGATTAAAAGCAAACAACAAAAGAGCGTCTCTCTCTCGTCAATATATCCCAGCACATAACACGTGTGTATTTTTTTCATTGGTTGCCCGGTTGGTAATGTGGCCCTACATTGTCAATCATCACAGAGCTGGTCACACGATCCAATATGGCAATATGGCCTGTTGCTCATCTATTTCTGTATATATATATATTGGAGAGGAAGTTTCACAGAACATAGCCACGAAAAAGATTCGAATTCTACGTCGCATAATTAACATAAATAAACAATGTTGGTCGGCTCGGCGACAAGGTGGCCGATTCAATTCAAACCATGTGGCGCATTGTTCACCAACCCTACACTTTAAGACAAGTTGACCGAGTCAGCTTGCTCGGAGGGTATCGTTGTCATTTTTCACCCAACCAGGTCCTCCCGGATTCTCGGTGCCCTTTTGCTGCTGTGTGGACTATGACGCCCCGTCACGGGCTGTTCCAATGACACGCCAGGCTACTGTCGACGCGCGACAAATCCATCAAAGCTCGCGCTTGGAGTGCTTCATCGCATCGCATGGCCTCGCCTCACCGGACATACGTCGGCATTTGGTTCTCATCGGCAATGGGGGGCTGCGCCTCGTGCAACGCCGCGGCAATGCCGGCGATGGAAGGGACGGCGAAGGTGGTGTGGCCGGATGGCAGGTTCCTTGAGTATGACCGGTCGGTGATGGCGGGGAGTGCGCTGGGTAAGGACTCAGCGTGCTTCTTCGTGTGCGACGCGGACGATCGAGATGGAGATCGGGGGATTTGTGTCGGCGGTGAGCGTCAGCGAGGAGCTCTGCTCGGGGCAGGGCAGCTCTATTTCGTGCTCCCGCGGTCGATGCTCAACTACCCGCTACGCACTGAGGACCTGGCCAGCACAGCGCTGATTGGCGCGGCGGGGCTGTGTGGTCGTCGGGCAGTGACCCCGCTGTTTTTTCCGGTGGATAACGCCGATCGGAGGCCGGTGGATAACGCCGATCGGAGGCCGGTGGAGAAGGAGAAGCAGAAGCAGCATTGGCAACGGAGGTCGCCAAGGAATGGTGTAAAAGGGCCAAAATTCTCGACGGAGCTGGTCGCCATTCCAGAGTAGATCCAAGCTTAGCTAGTGGTGGTGCTACATGTACCTCTGCCGTGGGCTTTTGCTGTTCCGTGCCGGCGATGGATCCGGTTGGTTGATCTGTTCCATCGAACGTATAAATGAATATTATATATACATCAACCGCTGGATGGACTGCAGGCCAAAGTTATTCAAATTCTTGGAACAAATTTTACCAAGTACAACAAAATGCTTGAAAAAAATGTGATTGTACTTATTTTGTAGATGGTATTAACATCAAATAATTTCTCATTGATCCAATAATGAATGCATCTATATATCTAGGCAACAACTAAAATGAAGCCTATTTGTATGATAAAAAGTTCCATCTGCTGCTTGCAGGTAAGAAACCAAAAAGTATGTCAGATAGCGATTGGAATCTCCTCGATAGACTAGTGTTGGGGGTTATCCGATTAACACTATCGAAGAACGTGACTCATAACGTGGCAAAGGAGACATCGACTATGGGTCTGATGAAGGTTCTCTCAGATATGTATGAGAAGCCTTCTGCAAATAATAAGGTATTTCATATGAAAAAAAAATTTCATTTGAAGATGGAGGTGGGGACTTCTGTGGCGACACATATAAACTAGTTTAACACAATTGTCAAACAGTTATTTTCTGTTGAAATTAATTTTGACGATGAGGTTCGTGCCCTAATACTCTTGGCATCTCTATCAAATAGTTGGGAACTAATGCGAGCTGCGGTTAGTAATTTTGTTGGCAATGCAAAACTGAATTTTAATGATGTCCAATGATCCGGTCGGTTAGGATCGCCCGGCCTAATAGTATGACTTAAGATAAACACGTGGACAAGATCAGGATCAAATATAGCCAGAAGGTCGCCCGGGCGGCATTCTCATTTGATCGAGCACCTAGAGGCTCACATTATGTTCTGATAATCGAGTGCCGGTCGGTCACCCCTTTCGACCAGACGGTCGAGCATCTAAGAACGACTGGCTGTGCACCCCAGGGGTCACCTCAAGTTCTAGTGACTGAGTGCCAGTCGGCCACATCCGTCAGCCGAGCGGACGGTTAGACGTCCAAGAACGGCTTGCTGTGCTCTTTAGGGGTCACCTTATGTTCTGGTGACCAAGCGCTGGTCGGCCACATCTGTCGGTCTACTGGACGATCGAGCATCCAAGAGCGATTTACTGGGCACCCAGGGGTCACCTTATGTTCGTCGCCAAATTTAATTTTCGTCGCTAAATTCGTCGCAAAAATTTTTGCGACGATTTTTTTTAAAATTCATCTTAAATTTCATCGTAAAATTGAGTATTTTTTATTTTTTGAGATGATTTTTTTTTTAATTCATAGTAAATTTCGTCGTAAAATTGAGTATTTTTTATTTTTTGAGATGATTTTTTTTTTAATTCATCGTAAATTTCGTCATAAAATTGAGTATTTTTTATAGTGCTTTTTGTGATGGTTCATGGAAGATTACAATGGGGTTTATGGTGGCCGCACGTGGTAAGAAAAATGGAACTCTTTATATGACTTTTAACTGCAGAGATATAATTGCTACTGCTGATGGTTGTGTGAAGTCAGATTTATGGCATCGCAGACTTGGGCATATGAGTGAAAAGAGGGTGAAAATGCTTGTCTCGAATGGTAAAATACCAGAGTTAAATCAGTTGATCTCCAATTATGTGAAAGTTGTATTCTTGAAAAACACTAGTCAGGAAATAAAGATATGAGAGAAGGAAAATTAGAGTTGGTGCATACTGATGTTTGGGGGTCTTTGTATGTTAGTTCTCTTGGAGGGTCAAATTATTATGTGACGTTCATTGATGATTCTACCAGAAAGGTATGGATTTATTTTATATAAAATAAATCTGATGTGTTTGCTACTTTTAAAAGGTGGAAAGGTATGGTAGAAAATGAGACAGATTTAAAAGTGAAGTGTTCGAAATCTGATAATGAGGGTGAATATATTTCTGATAGCTTCAAATAGTATTGTGCTGAGAATGGGATCAAGATGAAGACAACTGTTCTTGGAAATTCTCAATAAAATGGTGTGGTAGAAAAGATGAATAGGACTCTGAATGAGTGTGCAAGGAGCATGAGGATTCATGTAGGATTGCCTAAAGTGTTTTGGGCTGATGCAATCAATAAAGCAACTTATTTGATTAATTAATAGGGGTCCCTCAATCCCTTTGAATTATAGCATACTAGAGGAAGTTTGGAACAGTAAAGAGGCAAATTATTCTTTTTTGAAAGTATTTGGTTGCCTCTCTTATGTTCATATTGATGCTTCTGCCAGAAATAAACTTGATCCGAAGTCTAAGAAATGTTTCTTCATTGGTTATGGTGATACTGAGTTTGGTTATTGTTTCTGGGATGATGAAAATAGAAAGATTATCAGGAGTCAAGATGTAATTTTCAATGAGCAAGTGTTGTGTAAAGACATACTGCGTAAATCTTCAGAAATTGCTGATTTGTAGTAAATAAGTCTGAGGTGTTTCACTTTAAAGATTTTCCAGTGAATGATTTACAACAAGATGCTTAAAATGAAGAAAATATACTCCTAACAAACCAAGAGAATGTTGCCCTAGAAACCACTCCTGTGTCGAAATTACGGAGATCTTCAAGAACAGTAAGGCCACCACTTAGATTCTCTCCATCACTTAATTATATTCTGTTGACGGATAGAGGTGAACTAGAAAATTATGAGGCGGTTGAAGTTGATGAATCAACCAAATGGGAGTTAGCCATGCAAGATGAGATGGATTCTTTGATGTCTAATCAGACATGACAGTTAGCAGAGTTGCCTCTAGGAAAGAAAGCGTTGCAAAATAAATTGTGACTATTTAGAAATTGAAGCAAAAACAATGACTATTAAGAAATTGAAGTTCTGTGCAACTTCAGTTGGACTTCTCCACTGAAGATTAGGAAGTCGTTGCCGTTGCAAATGGAAACGTATGATGGTGGATTAGTCTCAAAGTGGGAGATTATTAATGTATGTGGAACCTAATTATTTATTTAAGGATATTTTAGGCATTTGACATATATTCTATTGTAACCCTGAAATAAGAATTTTTATGGTAGCCGTCAGGTGGTTATTTTGGAAGATATTGCAATGGAAGAAAGTAACCGAGAGAGGGACAAGAAAGGAGTTATGTGAGAATTGATTCTTGTAAAAGAATTCTCTTTGTAATCTTGTTTTCAATATAGTGGAAATTTACAGCGGTTACAGGTAGACATAGCTCTCATATCGAGAGTGAACCACCAAAAAAAAATTCTTCTATGTTCTTATCTTTCTTTCTCGAAAAATTATTATCGCTTTCGGTAATTAAAGACTGGAATTTTAATTATACCAACAACAAGCATTTGCCACTCACAATGATAGCATAATTGCACTAATTTCCGTAAAATATAACACTTTTAGATATTCATTCTACGAAATTATTAGAAGACATCTCTATGAGAAAGCATAAAATATCCAAGGCATGAGGCAAGCAACTTACAATTTCAGGCAACAACTCAACCAAATCCGTAGCTTATAGTTGGGCTTGTAACATCTGGTTCAAATGGAACCTCTATGCGCTCTTTCACCACACATCGCGCTTTCCCATCTTCAATAACCAAAAATTTTCCTTTGGGGCACTGAAGGCCGACTTGAGAATCCATAGGTGACTCTGCACCAGACAGCATCATGCCCTTGGATCTTTTCTTAATCATAGGCTTGTAACCAGCCAAACCTAAAATAGATATAATGCTAACAAATGTTATTGCTGATTTAACAACCAAACCAATGATATGGCCAATTCCATTTGAGGTCTCGTTTCTGTGATTCTTATGAGTGTCATATTCAGTTGCATTATCTTCATTCTTGTTGATAGTTATATGTCCATTGATAGAAGATGACTTCTTCACCACGAAGTGTGAGCTGCTACCATTGTCATCCAGAGTAAACAAGTCAGGAAGGTGGGTGGGATAAGGAGGAAGGATAAGGTCATCATCACGTTCAACTGCTTCACTAGCAAATGCTACAACTTCATTGATAACTTCCATCTTCTCCCCTCTGTACTCTTTAAGATTGCCAAGCAATATTACTCGACTACGATCAATCTGTGATAAAATAGATTCTCTTTCGTATCTTTGTTGATGGAGCAACGCCTAATAAAAAGCACAATCTATCAGATATATATCAGATGATGAAGTTAACCTACTCAGCTAGTAGTTCTCACTATGCAACAAGCAAAATAGACATACAATTGGCACAGATTCTTCAATTATTTTGAATAACATGAAGCAAACAACAAAGAAATTCTTGATGCATGAATTTGACAAAAACACAATCATCCATTTTGCAGAAGAATAGCAATACATTCACTTGAAACCCTAAAACTGAGTGTGCAGTAGCAATGAGTACCCAATGTCGTGATTCCCCGAAGCATAGTGAGCCCAACCTTGCACAATCCACATTATTTTGTCCAAATTCCTATCCTCGTGTTGTACAGTAATCAGTGTTCAGCCAGAAAGTTCTACAAATTGTAAACCTAAACAAATCGAAACGAAACGATAACAGATAGACAAGAATCTTGAATGCTTAGCAAGGATGAACTCTATCAGATTATAGCTTACAATTTTGAACACACATGTTCGGAATTCAAAATATAGCAAACAGGTGCTTAG
Source organism: Boesenbergia rotunda (assembly GCA_024364735.1). Taxonomy (NCBI): domain Eukaryota; kingdom Viridiplantae; phylum Streptophyta; class Magnoliopsida; order Zingiberales; family Zingiberaceae; genus Boesenbergia; species Boesenbergia rotunda. Next base: position 537,086 of record JAGFNQ010004601.1, read on the forward strand.
AAATGCTACTCATTGCTGGATCCAAATATAGCTTAAATGAGTATATAATGGAACCACAAAAAATGTAACACGAAACCACTTGGAGATGAAATAATAATGTAGACATCAGTACACATTTGCAATCTGCGTAATCCTTCGAAATTGAATCAATACCTAAAATGAACAACTTAGATGAATGAATTGAGCAAGGGTGAAACAGAAAAATTCACAAATTGTCATCTTCGAATCTTTCATTTAGCGTGCAACATGTCAAAGTTGCGGGTTTTCTCGGTTATGCAATCAAAACCCTAAACAAATTAGTACGCAAAATTCCATCACGGAATTAATCCTAACGAATACAAGAACAGGGTTGTACCTGCAAAGCCGCGAGTTGCTGCTCCAACGAGTCGAGAGCATTGCGGATAGCTACAAGGCCCTCGAATTCATCCTCTCGTTCATCCTCCACCGCGATTAGCCCACAAGCGTGGCCACCGCTTCCGTCTATGCAATCGCTAACCTTGGCCCGCAGCTCAGACGCTCGAGCCAACACCAAACCAATCTCTTCGCCCTCCATCGATCGACTCCCCAGCGCGAAGGCTAGGGATCTGGGGGCAGTGAAGATGCCTCACTTCTGTTCTGGCGATCTCCTACCTGCACCACATGTTCATTTGTTTGCTTGCTGCTGGAAGGAATTTCTAGAAGTTTGAGAGTCGCGGAATGGTTTCTTGACGGATCGGATCCATGATTGCCAGTTTACCCATTATCCACTTAACGGGTCGGATCCATGTATATTTTTTTCGCGCTCACTTGGCTATCATATTCAAGAAACTTTAGTACTTGTTCCAGAGGTCTAGGGTTCGAATATGGGGAAGGTAAAAACCCATCACCGGATGTGGAAAGACCGTAGGGCACGGCCTAGAGAGCCGCTTGATGGGACTAGAGGGGCCGTGTCGCTATATTAAAAAGGCGCATTTTTATGTAGCGGCCTCCCGCCTCTCTGGTCCTCGCAGGTAACCCTCTAGGCCGGCGACCCTATGGTCTTCCTACTCCCGGCAGTGAATTTTTGTCTTCCCCAGATTCGAACCTTAGACCTCCAGGACAAGTACAAAAGTTCCTTGAATCTGGTAGCCAAGTGAGCCGGCCTAGAGGGTTGCCTGCGGGGACCAGAGAGGCGGGGCCGCTAGCGACACGTCCAACGTCCGATCGCTGATCAGACACTACCAGCGGCCTCCGGCGGCCACCTCGAACCAAACTATATCTTAGGGGCACGATGAACCTGTGAGAATCTGGGAAATTTGAGGGCTAAAAGGCAAAACTTTCGAAATTAAGGGCATGATTGAGATTTCGAAAAGCTGAATGGGTTTTTCTGCAAAAATCCACCCCTTATTAGCTTTTCTTTTCCCCTAATCCGAGTGACCTAGCCGCAAACATCACTCTTCGTCGATCCCTCCTCTCTTCTCTTCGCCTTCCGCCGCAGCCGGAGAGAGAGCCCGCAACCACCCTTTCCTCTTTTCTTCATTCGCTTCATCAAGCCTAAGTCGCAGCCATCTCAGCGCATCGACGGCTTCTTCTTCTTCGACGCTTTTCCCTCACGCGAAGCCCTAAGCGTCGTTTCCCTCACTCCCAGTTCGTTGACGCCTGCTGCCTTCGGTTTGGTCGATCGGCGGTGCCGCCCCTTCTTCTCGAGCGCCGGCTCACCTAGCCTTTTCATCGCTAATCTTCCACGATTTGTTGCAAAAGGAATCATCATCAGGTATGGGATGTGAGTTCCTACCTTAATCGCCGATTGATCTTGAGTTGTTTCCGCGATCTAGGGCTACGCGCGATTGATCCGTCTTCTTGACTGTTCTTGGCAGATTGGGAGTTGAATCTTGAGCATTTGATTTAGTTTGGAGCTGAGGTGTTCGGCCAGCACACACGCAGAGGTAAGGTGGATTTCGGTTGATGCTGTGTGCGTGTGTGTGTGTATTTGGTTTGTGTCATGTATGACGATCTGATGTTGAATTGTTGAGATGTAACTGGTGTAATCGATTTGCTGAGATCGAAGGTATTCTCGGTATGGAATTGGATGGGTTCTATTCTTGTGAGATTTGTGGGTTGTTTGATCAGTTTTGTGTAGGAATTGGATTGGGCTGTTGATGATGGATCATAGCTGATTTCCTGTTCTTGATTCTCCTTTTTGCTATAGTGAAATGTTTCAGACGGGAGCTTGTTGTGGTTGTGAACCCTAGGTCCAGGAGTTGGTTAATTAATAATGATAGTTAAGGGTTCGATCCCAATATTAGAAGTGTATGACTTAGCTAATTCGTAGTTATATAATTAGCTAAGATGGATTTGTATTTGATGCAGGATATTGAGTACCGCGGCTATCTGTGACGCGGATATTATTTTTGGACGGGGATTCTCGTCGCTCGGACTTTCTTATATCGAGGCGGGTACCTCTTTTATGCATAGTTAGACATAGTTAGCAGTAGGGATATCTGATATCTGTATCTTTGTGCTCTTGCTCCGGTAGTTGTATCCGTTAGCTTTACTGCTTACTATATCTGTATGGATTGATGATGCACAGTTTACCTTATACCTTACGCTAGGATTTAGGTATTGGTGCATACCGGTTATATGGACTACTGCATATCATGTAGATGACAGCAGGGATAGATAGTGGATGATGCATGGGATAGTGACACGCATCATTATTGCACGTAGCATAGGGGACGACCTTTGACTCCCTGGAGGTTGAGATGGCCGTCGTACTTGCTACTCGTGTAGGGGCATATGCAGGCGACCTTTGACTCCCCTAGTGGTTGAGATGGGTCGTCATACCTGCCACTTTACCTGTCGTGCAGTCCCAGTTCCACTCTTCGTTAGTGGATTATAGGCCACGGCGCTCCGACAGGTCCCCTACCTATCCGATGATAGTGAGGGGCAGGGAACGTCACTTTGTCCGATGACAGAGTACGTTCAGGGTCTGAGACCCGGCTCCTTCGGTGTCGTGTGAGGCACGACGACGACCGTTTGAGTGGAGGGAGGACCCGGTCAGAGCTCTACCCACTCGGTTTCGCGTAGAGGCGATAGTAGCCGACTGGCGTCAGGGGTGACCCATGCTGCATCATGAGCATACTGTGCATTGATGCATATGATTGTGATTGTTGCACTTGATCGTTGCACTTGGTTGACATGCATACTACCGGGTTTGGATCGACGCAGGTAGATATGTAGTTCTTTTACTGCTTATGGTTCAGTTCTGCATTTCTTTTTACTGCAGTTATCTTCAGTATTGTGATAGATAGATTGACGGTGACTTACTGCTATTATTTCTTCCTATGCACATTAGACTGTATTCGCTGAGTTCTTAGGACTCATCCTGTTGGCTATGTTTTTTTAATATGTAGTTCTTTTACTGCTTATGGTTCAGTTCTGCATTTCTTTTTACTGCAGTTATCTTCAGTATTGTGATAGATAGATTGACGGTGACTTACTGCTATTATTTCTTCCTATGCACATTAGACTGTATTCGCTGAGTTCTTAGGACTCATCCCGTTGGCTATGTTTTTTTAATATGTAGTTCTTTTACTGCTTATGGTTCAGTTCTGCATTTCTTTTTACTGCAGTTATCTTCAGTATTGTGATAGATAGATTGACGGTGACTTACTGCTATTATTTCTTCCTATGCACATTAGACTGTATTCGCTGAGTTCTTAGGACTCACCCCGTTGGCTATGTTTTTCTCTTATCAGGATGATCGTCTGGATTGTTCAGCAGCCTGTCCCAGTTCATGTGTCTCCGAGACGATTTCCGCTTGTCTTTTGGTTGTGGTACATGTTAGTACCCCTTTTCTTTTATTCAGTGTATTTCTTTTCATTTTCGCTGTTGGTATGTTATACTCTTTTGTGTCGTGTATTGATTCTGTTTTGGTTTTGTCGTAAGTCGTACCGGTACGCAGCTTTGTCGTCGTTTTAGTTGATTTCAGACGGTTGTTCCAGCCCTATAGGCTGTGGTACAATCATCTGAGGTGGTCGTAGAGGTTAGGTTTCTGAATTGTCCGTCGGTCGAGGGAGTGGCAGTCCGATCGGTATCGGACGAGCAGCTCCTCGGGGCGTGACAATTTTTGGTATCAGAGCTCAGGTTGCGAGATACCTTGGGGTCTTGTGGGAGTCTTCGGATTTTATGTCGGGGTCGTTTTCTCGATAGACATGATTGGGACATGGCAGCGATGGGACATCTCCAGGCGACACGAGGTATATGTCACGACTCATTTACCTCTTCTGGTATTCACTGTCTAGTGTAGGGTTGGACATTTTATTATTTTGCTGGGATTGTATATCGACTTATATTCTTGACCGGTAGGTACTCGTAGATATGTTTTGGCTGGAAGACATGTAGTCGATCCGGTTTATTTGCGACCATGTTGGGAGTCGATTATAGGTGACTGGTTGACATGTTGCCGACTCGTCTAGGATGTAGAGAATGTTGATTCTCGAGTAGCACCGATATATGATCGGAAGACGAGGGTCGAACCTGTCAATAACCTATCGGAGGTTAAGGAAATCAAGTTATAGAATTCCTGTCTCATACCAGTTGTATACTAGTATCAGTTGTTATCGACTGTGTGAGACATTGAGACTGCATATCGATACAGTGATGATTTCTCCTATATCGGGGAGTTTTAGACTTCTGGTTTGCTTGTGCTGAGTTAGGTGACCTAGAGGGTACGAGTGAGTACACAACCTGCATGGATGCAGGAAGTGTAGAACTAGCTATATACTATAACTGATAGTAAATGATCAGATGTCACCATTATGGTCAAAGTTGACTAAGGAGAGGATCGGAGGACACGTTGTGAATTCGATTGTGTAGTGGAGAATTTTGATTCTTCAATGCTACCGACCGATGAGTTGGGAAGTTAGGATTAAATCGAACGACAACCTATTGGAGCTTGCGTATGTAGTTGGCTCGACCGACATAGGATCGATCCACTTTGCTCATGGAGCTTTGGGCGGTTAGGGATATTTATCTCCGTACAGATATCCTAGATGCCATGTTTAGAGGACATGACCTGCTGGATGCAGCAGAGATGATATTCACTGTTTATCATTTCAGTGGATAGAGGATAGATGTATTCTGGTCTGTGGGACTTTTGACCTCGGATTCATTGTACTTGGTTTGGATAACCAAGAAGGTACCTTTGGACTTCTGATTTGTGCAGCGATGCCAATCACTTACGAGACTGAGTTACCTTTATGTGAAGACACTAAGGACGGTACTCAGGAAACAAATAATTACTTTTTGATTACGTTGGGATACTCCTAAGAGAGTGTGTGTCTCTATCGTCTTTTTGGAGCAGAGTTGGAGTATATCAGGTTACGAGACGACGGTTAGTCGGCTGAGCTGACGTTGTTCTAGCCTTTGAGGTATCATGACTCAGAGACAGGTCGTACGTGTTAAATATTCTCAATGATATATCGAGAATTAGGAATGGATATGGTGCGGTGAATTTGGTGTTGGCTGCGTAACACCTAAGAAATTCGACCGTAATCGGTGGAGGTTATCGAGGACGTGCCTCGAGGGGTATACCGTTGGTTGGCAGGTAAGAGTGGTTACGAGTTGACCTCCAAACCAGTCCATATGGTGGTTCATTGGTATCAGAGACGACTAGGTTACAATATCTACTCGTTTCAGAGCTAGAGGTTCTAGCACGTGGATGTTAGGGTTTTCCTATTGTCACTGAGCCGTACGGATGTCAGTGGTAGCCTTAGCTCTCGAACGTTTCCGTAGTTCGAGAATATCCGGACGCCAGTCCGAAGGAGTGTTCTAGTGTTTTCCATGGTTTGAATTTTTCTGACCTATTTATGGAGGAGCTTCACTGATTATCTCACCTATGAGGCAAGTGAGGCTCACCGTTCTTGGTTTGTGTGTTTTGCAGGTAATACCGAAGATACAGAGACCGGAGGCGTTTCCGTTGGTGGACCGATATTAGGGAGGATATCGCGGATGTTGTGGTTAGATATTTGGTATGTCAATAGATGAAGGTTGAATCTTAGAGACTCGCTGGGTTATACTAGACGATTCTAATTTATGGTTGGAAATAAGAACCGGTATTAAGGATCTTGTCATGGACTTACTTAGGACTCGGAGAGGGCTTGATGTGAAATGGGGTGATCGTTAAGCGATTAACCCAATCTGCACAGTTTCTGGTGTATTCGGACGATCAGATTATAGAGGTGGCACAAGTGATCCTAGGGTTGAGCACCCTTGATATGGGTGATGTTGATTAGTTGTTTGGTTGTAGCTGATGGTTAGATGATGTTCTCTTGATTAGTTATGCCCTTGGTATGTTGTACGGGCATACCGATGATCTGGCCACCACGTGGATTGGAGTCTGGTGCCCTTAGGATGCTGGGATGTGCCGTTACTATTCGTAGACGACATCCGGAGGTATTCTTGACTGGGTATATGAGCACGTGTTGTTACCTCTGGATGATTGGACACTTTTGTCGATCAGATTAGGAGTGCTCCGGTTAGAGATTATTACCCTCGGGGTGTTCGAGGCAGAGTTGCCTTAGGGCATTGGACGTAGGGGTCCTCGTGGTGTATACGGAATAGTTTATTTCCGTAATAGGTGGTGCGGTCTTGAGATTACCTCAGGTCCCGGAGAAATTACTTCGGTGGTGCATTGACCTAGTTGTTATGATATCCTCAGGATGTACCTGAGTGTACAGGGATTCGAAACGTTCTTGTTAGCGGAACGACATGGAAAAGGACATTGAGAGTCTTCGTATTCAGACGATTGATACGTCGATTGACGCAGTGGTAGCGTGGTGGGCTCATAACCCACAGGGAGCGTCAGAGACTAGCGGTCTTACTCTCGATAAATTCCCTACGAGAGAAAGCCTAATATGTTGGTTTATAAAGGCAACACGAGTCGATTTGGGTGATCAATGAACGATTAACCAAATCTATGCATTTTCCTTCGATCCGTAGGATGGACTCGATGGATCACTTGGTAGAGATATATGATAGGAAGACTACTAGATTTTAGGGATTTCTCTGGAATCCGGTAGGAGTCTCCTACGAGCTACAAGTGCATAACTGCGATTCGGTTTAATTGTTCGTCTGTAGACAGACGGTCAGTCAGAGCGTACGATTCAGACATTGGAAGACCTATTGAGATCATGTGTTCTGGATTTCGGAGGCAGCTGGGAGGATCATTTACACTTGGTAGAGTTCGCCTAAAACAACGGCTATCATTCGGTGATTCAGATGGCGCCGTTTGAGGCGTTGTATGGTAGGCCATGTCGGACACCCACCCTCTGGGAGGAGGTTGGAGGGGCCCAGCTGCTAGGACCAGAGAGAGCTCAGTAGGAGGCAGAGCTTGTACGCACTATTAGACGGAGGATGTCAGAGGCACAGGACCGCCAGAAGAGTTACGCTGATCGGAGACGGAGACCTCTGGAGTTCTCGACAGGCGATCATGTTTTTCTGCGTGTTTCACCCACGAAGGGGGTGAAGAGATTTGGACTTAGAGGTAAGCTAGCTCCGCGGTATATTGGATCTTTCCAGATTCTGGAGAGGATCGGAGCCGTAGCTTACCGTCTGGCACTTCCCCCTTCCTTGGCCGGTGTGCATGATGTGTTCCACGTCTCTATGCTGAGGAGATACGTGGCCGACCCAGCACACATTCTATCAGAGGTTCCGGGTTCGCTGCAGCCAGATGCTACCTACGAGGAGATTCCGACACGGATCCTAGAGCATGGGGAGCGTCAGTTGAGGAGTAAGACAATCCGACTGGTGAAGGTCGGATGGCTGCACCATTCTGACGCCGAGGCGACCTGGGAATCCGAGGACACCATTCGAGCTCGCTACCCCCACTTATTTGTTTGAGGTACGTGTGAGTTTTCATTCAGTACATATATACTGCATATCTCCTGTCCAGTGGGTTTGTACTGTATGTTCTTACATGGTGCTTGTAAATCATAAATTTGGGGACCAAATTTTTTTGTTAGTCGGGGAGAATGTGAGAATCTGGGAAATTTGAGGGCTAAAAGGCAAAACTTTCGAAATTAAGGGCATGATTGAGATTTCGAAAAGCTGAATGGGTTTTTCTGCAAAAATCCACCCCTTATTAGCTTTTCTTTTCCCCTAATCCGAGTGACCTAGCCGCAAACATCACTCTTCGTCGATCCCTCCTCTCTTCTCTTCGCCTTCCGCCGCAGCCGGAGAGAGAGCTCGCAACCACCCTTTCCTCTTTTCTTCATTCGCTTCATCAAGCCTAAGTCGCAGCCATCTCAGCGCATCGACGGCTTCTTCTTCTTCGACGCTTTTCCCTCACGCGAAGCCCTAAGCGTCGTTTCCCTCACTCCCAGTTCGTTGACGCCTGCTGCCTTCGGTTTGGTCGATCGGCGGTGCCGCCCCTTCTTCTCGAGCGCCGGCTGACCTAGCCTTTTCATCGCTAATCTTCCACGATTTGTTGCAAAAGGAATCATCATCAGGTATGGGATGTGAGTTCCTACCTTAATCGCCGATTGATCTTGAGTTGTTTCCGCGATCTAGGGCTACGCGCGATTGATCCGTCTTCTTGACTGTTCTTGGCAGATTGGGAGTTGAATCTTGAGCATTTGATTTAGTTTGGAGCTGAGGTGTTCGGCCAGCACACACGCAGAGGTAAGGTGGATTTCGGTTGATGCTGTGTGCGTGTGTGTGTGTATTTGGTTTGTGTCATGTATGACGATCTGATGTTGAATTGTTGAGATGTAACTGGTGTAATCGATTTGCTGAGATCGAAGGTATTCTCGGTATGGAATTGGATGGGTTCTATTCTTGTGAGATTTGTGGGTTGTTTGATCAGTTTTGTGTAGGAATTGGATTGGGCTGTTGATGATGGATCATAGCTGATTTCCTGTTCTTGATTCTCCTTTTTGCTGTAGTGAAATGTTTCAGACGGGAGCTTGTTGTGGTTGTGAACCCTAGGTCTAGGAGTTGGTTAATTAATAATGATAGTTAAGGGTTCGATCCCAATATTAAAAGTGTATGACTTAGCTAATTCGTAGTTATATAATTAGCTAAGATGGATTTGTATTTGATGCAGGATATTGAGTACCGCGGCTATCTGTGACGCGGATATTATTTTTGGACAGGGATTCTCGTCGCTCGGACTTTCTTATATCGAGGCGGGTACCTCTTTTATGCATAGTTAGACATAGTTAGCAGTAGGGATATCTGATATCTGTATCTTTGTGCTCTTGCTCCGGTAGTTGTATCCGTTAGCTTTACTGCTTACTATATCTGTATGGATTGATGATGCACAGTTTACCTTATACCTTACGCTAGGATTTAGGTATTGGTGCATATCGGTTATATGGACTACTGCATATCATGTAGATGACAGCAGGGATAGATAGTGGATGATGCATGGGATAGTGACACGCATCATTATTGCACGTAGCATAGGGGACGACCTTTGACTCCCTGGAGGTTGAGATGGTCGTCGTACTTGCTACTCGTGTAGGGGCATATGCAGGCGACCTTTGACTCCCCTAGTGGTTGAGATGGGTCGTCATACCTGCCACTTTACCTGTCGTGTAGTCCCAGTTCCACTCTTCGTTAGTGGATTATAGGCCACGGCGCTCCGACAGGTCCCCTACCTATCCGATGATAGTGAGGGGCAGGGAACGTCACTTTGTCCGATGACAGAGTACGTTCAGGGTCTGAGACCCGGCTCCTTCGGTGTCGTGTGAGGCACGACGACGACCGTTTGAGTGGAGGGAGGACCCGGTCAGAGCCCTACCCACTCGGTTTCGCGTAGAGGCGATAGTAGCCGACTGGCGTCAGGGGTGACCCATGCTGCATCATGAGCATACTGTGCATTGATGCATATGATTGTGATTGTTGCACTTGATCGTTGCACTTGGTTGACATGCATACTACCGGGTTTGGATCGACGCAGGTAGATATGTAGTTCTTTTACTGCTTATGGTTCAGTTCTGCATTTCTTTTTACTACAGTTATCTTCAGTATTGTGATAGATAGATTGACGGTGACTTACTGCTATTATTTCTTCCTATGCACATTAGACTGTATTCGCTGAGTTCTTAGGACTCATCCTGTTGGCTATGTTTTTTTAATATGTAGTTCTTTTACTGCTTATGGTTCAGTTCTACATTTCTTTTTACTGCAGTTATCTTCAGTATTGTGATAGATAGATTGACGGTGACTTACTGCTATTATTTCTTCCTATGCACATTAGACTGTATTCGCTGAGTTCTTAGGACTCATCCCGTTGGCTATGTTTTTTTAATATGTAGTTCTTTTACTGCTTATGGTTCAGTTCTGCATTTCTTTTTACTGCAGTTATCTTCAGTATTGTGATAGATAGATTGACGGTGACTTACTGCTATTATTTCTTCCTATGCACATTAGACTGTATTCGCTGAGTTCTTAGGACTCACCCCGTTGGCTATGTTTTTCTCTTATCAGGATGATCGTCTGGATTGTTCAGCAGCCTGTCCCAGTTCATGTGTCTCCGAGACGATTTCCGCTTGTCTTTTGGTTGTGGTACATGTTAGTACCCCTTTTCTTTTATTCAGTGTATTTCTTTTCATTTTCGCTGTTGGTATGTTATACTCTTTTGTGTCGTGTATTGATTCTGTTTTGGTTTTGTCGTAAGTCGTACCGGTACGCAGCTTTGTCGTCGTTTTAGTTGATTTCAGACGGTTGTTCCAGCCCTATAGGCTGTGGTACAATCATCTGAGGTGGTCGTAGAGGTTAGGTTTCTGAATTGTCCGTCGGTCGAGGGAGTGGCAGTCCGATCGGTATCGGACGAGCAGCTCCTCGGGGCGTGACAGAACCCGTCGGGGATTATTGCAATTGCGATCTCGGATAATTCACCGTTGATTTCGACGGGTTCATCGTTGCCGGCGATCCTGACCGGTTCACCATCCTCCCAAGGTATAGTTTGATTCGGGACGACGATCGAAGGCCGTCAGTAGTGTCCGATCGACGATCGAACGTCAGATTTACCGCCGAGTGACGATCAAAATTTTCACTGAGACATTCGCTTTGATCGTGCGTATCATTTACATTTAACACATAACAACCTTCTCCATGTACAAAAAGTGTTTTTTTTAAATTTTTGTAAAAAAGAAAAGAAAAATAAAAGAAATGGAGCCATATTACCCTGACACTACAACTCATTATGATTCTTAGTTCAGCTGAGGAAATGCCAAGTCTCTCGAAAGCAAATACCTAAAATTGAAGTTGTGAGGCACCCATTCAATTATCTTCTTGGACTTGCTCTGTAGGCATCTTTGCATTGCCATTCTTAGAATCTCAGGAAGGTAACACTGGATCATGTCGACCAATCTCTGGGAGCTTAACTTTGTGTCCTTAGCATATGAATCTATGATCTTTGGCAGAATGATCTTTTGTTCCTCCAAAATGCCAACTGTTGCGCGAATGTACTCTTCTTTTGCTGACTCCAGCTGCTCGAACAACCGATTGCAAGTATACACACGAACCTGGCAATCAGAAATGCAATGCAATGCAATGCATGCAGCATCATTTCGTAGAACAAATGACAATAAACTGTACCAACATAAGCATATATATGATTCAAAAGTATACCGCAGGGTCGGAATGGCTGCCGGAACAAAGCGCGAAATGAAGAAGAGGTTCTGGATGCTCAATTGCGTAGCGTTGCCACGGATCTTTAACTTTTTGCTTCAGTCTTGGGTAAAGCAATGCCCTAAGCCACTGCAAGAAGAGACTCTACGTAGTTAAGTTTCACAGTACTAACTTAGTTTAATTTGGGCATAGAACAGTTAAATGAGCAAGAAGGAATTAGTCTACCTATCTGCTTAATTACCTGCCCTGTGTAGTGTGTTTTGCACCCAAGAATGTAACCTTGTATCATGGCAGCATTCAAGGATCGACCGCCAATATTGCACATAGCCTGAAATAAACAAGAACATTCTCTAGTTCTCCTCAGAAAAAAAAGGCTTGCCTTTGTTCGATCTCTTAAATTATTTATGTCTATATACCTTGATGAGTAAAGAAGTCCTTTTAACGTGGCCTTCTGGAATTCCATATTCTATATGTGCCTGAGCATGGAAAACCATAACCATGCATTCATAAGGTGAAATATATTCATACACTGATGTGAATAGATGGAGAAACTCAAGTAGGTAGATGAATTACATGCATGAGTATCGCATTGTGTACGTTTATCCAAAAGGCAAGCTTCTCATCATTTTTTAGTTTCCTCGGATCGACTGTCTCTAGCCGCTGAAGGATTAACCTGGCAAAATTATTGGATCATGAGAATATATAAACATGTTTTGTGCTTTGGAAATCATGGAACACCTACTTGTAGTTGCTTAGCATGTCTTTGACATCCTTGAGTCTCCGACGCTCTCTACAAATTAAGGGCACCTCCACCATAGCATTGTACGGTCCACTGAATTCTTTCAGTCCTTCAACTCGGAATGGATTAATCAGCCGCGAATCTAAAGAAATTTCTCTTTTATAACCAGGACTCCACATATCTCCCAAGTACCGAGGAGATAGTGCACTCATGGATGAGAAGGACGAAGCTGGAGAGGAAGAAAGGCCGTGATAAACCAAAGCTGGATCGGCAAGTTTGCAATATATTGCAGCCATGCATTTAACCATGTCTTCTGAGATTTTATTAGGTGTGCCTGCAGCATAATCAGCAATACTAGTGCCAAGGTATTCGGCTAAGCTGATCACCCCTGAATTATCATTTTGTTCCTCCTGCTCAATATTGAAATTATTAATCAAAGTTAGAACAGAAAGTACTGAGTTGCTGAAGTTTTGATCAGAATTTGTTTATATATATATAATCAAAACACGAAATCTGCTTGCCTCATGAAAGGACAAAGGCTGAGAATGGAATGAGTCGAGAGCTCTTGCTAAGCTATCTTCTGAAGGAGATATTCTAGCAGAAGAAATTGCACGGTGAGAAAGCGAAGAATGGCTGCGGCAGACACCAGGACCAAGAAACTTGTCATGGCACTTGAGTTCAAAATCATCATTCTTCCATTTCTGAGTTCTTGAGTTTCCTTTAGAAGACAAGATCTTATGTTTTGCAGATTCATGAAGCAGCTCTGATTGGGAACTCAATGTAGCTGTTGGCTGATTGAAAGCTTTACGGTAAAGTGACAACAGATACTGCTCCAGATGCAAAACCTCTAGCTCTAATATGGCTATCTCTCTTATCAGTTCCTTTGTTGGCTGATAACATGAGTAATTTTAGATATACCAGCAGAGAGAAGTTAACAAAGCATGCATACACTCAGATACTCTACAAGACTACCTTTGGCATTGAAGTTTCTTTCGTGGAACATATTGCAGAAGAACTATATCCCAGCGCTTTTTCAAGAGCATGTCTCATTGTGAGTTGATCCTGTAATCGTTTCTCGAGTTGCAAAATCTGCACCATAGTAACAAAAGAATAAATCGATACTAAATAAATAGGTTAATTTAGCTTAGTTATCAAGTCAATTCATCAGTAAATTGTCATGCATGTACGTTTGCTAACTGAGCAGTGGCAGATCAAAATTCGTCCTACCTCTTGTTTTAACGAGCTCTGGACCTTAGCTCCGGGCGTTGGGCAGTCCTCCAACCCACTTTCACCATTGGACTTTCCGTTAACCTTCAATGCGAAGAAACCCCATTAAAGTTTCAATTAAACAGATAACAATAGGAGTCTTGTCTGAAAGAAAAACTGGGCCTTAAGTTTTCACATATAATGAAGGTATGAACATAAATACTACCATAGCTAGAGCTAAATCTAATTAAAAGAGAATTCAACAAGAGATTGAACTATCCCTGTCATTCAAAAACTACTAGAGACTGAAAGAGATAAATTAAGCTTGCTTACTGCTTTAGCATCATGGGTTGCTCCAGGGATAGAGTTCAGTTCATCTTCTCCATCTATCTTCTGGGAATCACTGTCGTTGAGACCGGAAATCATGAGGAAATACGAACTTTAATATGTACCAGATGCCAAATTTCTAGGAAGGAAAAAATATATCAAATCTACTACAGCCAGTTCCTCCATCACTGGCATTAAGATTTCGAAAGTAGTTTTTTTAGTGAATTAGCTTTCGCACTTTCCCAAATAACCATGGAGATATTCAAGCATGCAACAATAGAAATGGCCATAAAAAGAGATAATAAACAGCAGTAGAAGCTTTCCAAAGGGGATTAGGTACCTGTCGAAGCGCTTGTGCTCCGAAGGCATCCTGTTAGAGAGCATTTTCTCCAAAAAGTGGCCATGGCATTTCACATCCTGCATTTTTACCTCAAGTTTCCCCTCAAATTCCATAAGCATGATCTGTTAAAGAAGGCAAAACTTGTATTAACAAAGGAAAAAAATGAACGAAGCGCATTTTATTTGGGACAATGCAACAAAATTGAATGACAAAAACACGCAATGCCTTGCGAGCTAGGAGAAGAGAAGTCACCCAAAAAGGTAGCTGAAAAAGAAGTAGAGACGGTGACAGGATGACCAAATGGGTCTTGAGACAAACTCCAGCTCCCACTGAGTACAACAACTCCTCCACTGCGCAAATGGAGCACAGCGCACCAGCACAAAACGATCGGACAGAAGAGTTGGAGGGTTGAATCCTTAAGACAGGAAGAGTCCAAGTGTGTACAGTGTGTTACTGTGTTTTTAAAGCCCCCAAAGCACAAACACACACGTCAATCAAGAGTAGTTTAGCTTTTCTGTTTCCATACGAGAAGTAAATGCTGGACCTTTTCTTGAAAATTATACAAACGGTATAAATGTCAAAGTCCTTGTCACAATATTTTTTTTTCCTTCCAGGAATCCTGACAGAAAAGTTGATCGTGCTCCACAGTAGCAAATTAATCTCTCGAACTCATTCATTGATGCATATTTTTCAAAACATAATACAATCTTGAAGTGTCTCTTATGAACTGGTACTGACTAGAAGTTAGAGCATTAGCAAGTATAGGGAAAAAGCTCAGTATTCGTCCACTAATTCAAAAGGTACAACCAAGAAGGCTTTGTTCTCATTAAGCTGCAACTCTTCTCCAAAATCGTTATTGTTATAATGGATTAGAACCAAGAATGAACTCAGTGGCCCTGACGTCTGTGCGAGTTTTCTCCACAAAAAAAAAAAGGACAAAACGTGTTCTGTCCAGGGAAGGTAAAGAAGCACGTTAAAGGTTAAACCCATAAATTAGCAAGCCTCAAAAGGGATGAAAGTGAAGAGGGAAAGTGGCACTGGGTTATCAAATGATACTACTATTGAGTTTTTCCTCTTGTTTTTGGACCAATTATCTCCAAAGAAGCTTAAGATGAGTATGCCGTCCTCTGTTACAAACATCGTAATGCTTGTCAAAGAATCCCACTTTTTAAATAGATTGATGAGGATAGTCTTGGAGTTTTTTGTTGCCTGTGCAAAAAGGTCAGTTTGTGAGCAAGGTGGTCTGCCCCCACACTTCCTTTTCTTTCCTCTGGCGAAGGGAAAAGGGAAAAGCATTGCCTTTTCTAGTGCGAGCAGGCAAAAGTCTTCCTGTCATCAACCATTCAACTACCTATGCCACTGCAAGTGGCCGAGAGTATTCTATGCTAACGTTGGAAGAACTGGTGTGAATAATTTATTTGAGAAAAACATGTTATCTTCTGTATTCATCCTGAGTATATATATCCTTAGACCAGCAAAATGTTGACATTGCAAAGATGGTAGCTTCTAATTAACTATTTAGATAGGTTTAACTATTCCTGTCAGGATCAACTTTGTCTGTTATGGTGCAAAATTACTAATTATTTTTTCTTTTCCACTTTGTTTTACAAAAGAAGAATTCGCATGGACTTGTTCTATTGTTTCTACTGTATAACTAACAAAATGAGTTCATTTGGGCATTTCCTGGTTTTAGTATTTCCATAGTTACTCTACATCTTAATCTTACTTCAATCCTACAATTTAGCATTTCTCACAATAGCCTTTGGCCTAAAAGTAAAACAAATGTTTGACTATTAACAAAGCGGATCCTGCTCCACTCCTACCGATGCAAAATAACAAAAGCTTTAGTAAAAGACGAAAAAAGTCATTGAAATAATAAAAACAACAATAACAAAAAGAAAAAGAAGAGAGTGAGGTAGATGAGTTGAGATGGATATGAGGAGTTGCTCTGCTTGGCTTTAGCCTGGGCGTGCAAGTGAAGTTGCAGAGGGAAGCGTGCCAGATTGATAGAGCAGCTGAAAGCGAAAGCATGGATTCGAGGCCACAGCCCACAGACAGCATGCAACAGCCTTAATTCTATCCAACTTTTTGAATATATTTTTTAGAAAGATCATAATCCATTGGCTGGTTTGGTTTTGTATTTGTCGATTTATTAGCGTCTGATGATATTAATAGACAATAGTAATAGTAGTAGTACACTGGCAACAAGACAAGGAAGGTTTCCAAGCAGAATTGGACAAGAAAATAAATGCTGAATGAATGGGGTTTGGCTGAAAAGAAGGTACAGTCACAACAGTCAGCAAACTAGATGCCAATGCCTCTAATTGTGCGTGCTACTGAACGGCAGGCTGTTGTTTAGTTTGGAAAACATCACACAGACATTGGAATGGCAATTCGCAACACATAACAAACAAATCAAACCAACATACATGACACCAAGCTAGAGTGATTCATCGATCGACCAACCTACACCTTGATACAGTTGACGGCATGCATACATTCATGTATCAACTTAATACGGGGTTGTTCTCCTAATTAATAATTAATTCATCATCTGATGAAACTCATGTAAATCGAGCTCGCCATCTCCATCAAGGTCATATGCTCCTATCATGGCTTTGCACTCCTCGATTGACCTCTCGTCGCCGAGCCGACTCAGCATTCTTTGCAACCCCCTCGGAGTGATTCTTCCCGACCCCTTCACCACCTCAAACATCTCAAACACCTTCTTAAGTTCTTCGTCCTCTTCTCCCTCCACCTTCTCTCCCTCCCTCTCCAACAATCTCACAAAGTCCTCAAAGTCCAAAAGTTGGTCGCCGTCAGAGTCCAAGTCGGCAATGACAGCTTGAGCTGCCGCCGCCGGCATCTCCTCCCCGAACAGCCTAAAGGAGGCCTTCAGTTCAGCACAGGAAATCCTGCCATCCCTATCTTGATCAAAATGTTTGAAGACCTCCCATAATTCGCTCGCCCTATCTCTGCTACTCGACGGTGAACAAGCTGAAACGGCGATGGGGGAAGATGATGGCATGCCATCATGGCGGTGAGGGACAAATAGATTGAGCTTGGATCTCTTGAGGGAGAACCATTTTGATGCTTTGGACATTGCCAAACTGGCCATCGACTGAACATGCATGAGATGAAGTGGCTAGCTATCAGTCGGCAACTATAAATATGGAAGAAAAGTAGTAGAAAATTAAGGAGTTGCGTAGAAATTGTGTGGTGGGGTGGCACGAGTCACGTTGGCTAAGCTACTTGGCCGAATTTAATGTGAGCTAGGAAACTTCCCGGTGGTTTCTTAGAAGACTACTAAAGTAGGTCACCTCTCGATCGGTCATGGCTCGATCGAGATGGAGATATGAACAGCTTTAATTAGAAGAATATAGATCGAATTGTCATTGGTTGGTGGTTTGTAAGGTTCGTGAAGGTTTCTTCTCCCTGTTTATTGGTTAATTTCTGGGGAAAAGAACAAGACGTAGGTTTGAACGGCTTAAAGTTGAGATGGAGATTTCCTAGGAGTTGATGTGCGTAATGAAAGGTGGGGAGGTTGATAAAGTACGTAGAAATAAAGTACAAATAGGAATAATAACAGCCGGCTCTTTGTATAGGCTCATGAGGTATTTTATATTCTTAAAAATTTATTAAAAAAATCATCCATATATATATATATATATATATTCAATTTTATCAAGAATCTAGAACAGATGAATTGTTAACTAGTCGTTAACCCAGGCATCCACGGTTCGATCCATAGCTATTGTTAGAATTTGGTGACCCAAATTCTGTTTAATCCGTTAATATTTATTATATATATTTTTTATTAATATGTTAATTAACAGATTTTTTATAAATCTGTTAATTAGCAGTTTCGTTATTAATTTTTTATTTGACTAAGTATTCTAAGGTCCCTATAAATTGTGTATCTCATGGACAAGTTAGATCAATCAATGAAGAAGGTTATTTGGTTACCTCTTCTTTCTTTCTCTCTACCTCTCTTTTCTTTCTACTTCTCTTTACTTTATCAAAACCACCGACTTTGTATTCCACCGTTCATAGTGATTTTTCTTCCTCTGTCCGTGGTTTTTTCCCGTCAAGAGTTTTCCACTTAAATTTGGTGAGTTCTCTATTATTCTTATTGCCGTTTTTCGTGTTAATCTGGTTACAAGTGGTATCAGAGCAAGGTTGTTTTTACTTTTTTTTGTGGATGTCAAACGAGATTAATGACAACGACAAGCATGAAAGAGAAATCCGTTGTTGCAGAGAAGTCTAGTGAGGCTGATGTTGCCGAAAATCACAGTAATGGTGAACTTCTCGTTGCCTCTGATGCTGATTTGAAGCAAAGTGAGGAATGAATTCTTGATTCTGACTCTACGTTTCATATGTGTCCCAATCGGGATTGGTTTTCAACATATGAAATAGTTTCGACTGGTGCCGTTTTGATTGACAATAATGCATCCTGCAGAATCGCTGGTATTAGTACGATCAGAATTAAAATGTTTGATGATGTCATTCGAACATTTGGTGATGTGAGGCACGTCCCTGATTTGAAAAGAAATCTGATCTCTTTGAGTATTCTTGATTCTAAAAGGTACAAGTACACTGGTGAATATGGAGTTGTGAAGATCAGTAAAGGGTCTCTTGTTGTGATGAAGGAACTAAGGAGAACCACCGGTTTATATGTTCTGCAGGGATCCACAGTAATAGGTGATGTTACCATCGCAAAGTCGTCTATGTCTGATTCTGATGTTACAAGACTTTGGCATATGCGTTTGGGCCATATGAGTGAGAATGACATGGTTGAATTGAGCAAGAGAGGACTTCTTGATGGTCAAAGTATTACAAACCTAAAGTTCTGCAGCACTGTGTTCTTGGCAAGCAGAAAAGAGTCAAGTTCTCAGTTGACATTCATAACACAAAGGGTGTGCTAGACTACATTCACTCTAATTTGTGGGGGCCTTCTAGAGTACCATCTAAAGGTGGTGCGCTCTATATATTGACTATTATTGATGATTTCTCAAGAAAAATTTGAGCATTCATTTTAAGACATAAAAGTAATGATTTTACTACCTTTAAGGAGTGGAAGGTCATGATTGAGAAGCAGACAGGGAAGCAATTAAAACATCTTCGAACTGATAACGGATTGGTGTTTTGTTCTGATGAGTTTAATACCTTATGCAGAATTGAAGGTATTGTAAGACATCATACAGTTCGACATACTCCTCAACAGAATGGTGTAGCAGAGAGGATGAATAGGACTTTGATAGAGAATGCGCATTGTATGCTTCTTAATGCTGGGCTACCGATGTTTTTCTGGGCAGAAGCCGCTGCGTATGCTTGTTATCTTGTAAATCGCTCTCCATCAATTGCTATTGAAAGGAAAACTCCACAAGAGGTATGGTCTGATACTCCTGCTAGTTATTCTGATAAGAGAATTTTTGGATGTCCTGCGTATGCTCATATTGATAATGGGAAGTTGGAGCCTCGTTCGGTGAAGTGTATATTTATAGGCTTTAGATAAGGAATGAAGGGATACAAACTTTGGTGTCCAGAGACTGGGAAAGTCATCATCAGTAGAGATGTTATCTTTGATGAGACTAGCATGCTTCAGGGGTCTCCATCTAAAACTCTTTCTGAGGAAGATAAGCAGAAGACAAGCACACAGGTGGAGATTGAGATTAGGCTGATATCTACAGAGACTACTCCAGAGCCCATTTTTGATGTTGTGGATGGAACGAGCTCATCACAAGCATCTTCACAATATTCCGTTGCAAAAGATAAGCCTCGGAGAGAAATTAGACGCTCTCAGAGATATGCAGAGGCTGATTTGGTCGCTTATGCTTTAAACGTGGCTGAGGAGATTGATTTTGGTGAAGAACCTGAGACGTATTCAGAAGCAATTAGCTGTGATAATTCTGGTAAGTGGATAATTGCTATGCAGGAGGAGATGGAGTCACTTGGTAAGAACGACACATGCGACTTGGTGAAATTACCTAAGGGTAAGAAAGTTGTTCGCTGCAAGTGGGTATTTAAAAAAAAGGAGGGAATACCGGAAGTTGAAGAAGCCAGGTACAAAGCCAGACTAGTTGCTAAAGGCTTCAGTCAGATTTTAGGAGTAGACTTCACTGATGTATTTTCCCAAATTGTAAAGCATAGTACGATTCAAGCCTTCCTTGGTATTGTGGCCATGCATGACTTAGAGTTGCAGCAGCTGGATGTGAAAACAGCATTCTTACATGGGGTACTTGAGGAAGAAATCTATATGCAACAACCAGAAGGTTTTGAAGTCTCAGGAAAAGAGGATTATGTATGCTTGCTGAAAAAGTCCCTTTATGGTTTAAAGCAGTCACCTAGACAATGGTATAAAAGGTTTGTTTCGTTTATAATCACTCGTGATTTCAGAAGAATTAGCTATGATAGTTGTGTCTACTTTAAGAAAAATGATGATGGATCATGTTTATCTACTCTTATATGTTGATGATATGTTGATTGCGACCAATAATAAGGAAGAGATAAGAAAGGTCAAAGCCCAACTAAGTAAAGAATTTGAGATGAAAGATTTGGGAGTTGCAAAGAAAATACTTGGGATGAAGATTCTGATAGACAGAAAGGTAGGAAAATTATACCTAAGTCAAAAAGGGTATATTGAGAAAGTACTTCATCGGTTTAACATGCATTCTGCCAAGTCTGTTAGTACTTCGTTAGCTGCACACTTTAAACTTTCAGCTAATTTATGTTCGCAGTCAGATGATGAGGTTTATTATATGTCACGGGTTCCATATTCTAGTGCAGTGGGATCTCTCATGTATGCTATGGTTTGTACACGTCCAGATTTATCACATGCATTGAGTACAGTTAGTAGATACATGACAAATCCTGGTAAAGAGCATTGGAAGGCAATTCAGTGGATTTTCAGATAGTTACGAGGGACTTCTAATTTTTGTTTGCATTTTGGGAGTAATAGAGATGCAGTTATTGGATATGTTGATTCTGACTTTGCAGGTGACCTTGATAAAAGAAGATCACTTACGGGGTACGTGTTCATTGTTGGTGGTTGTGCTATCAGTTGGAAAACTACTTTGCAGAATACAATTGCCTTGTCCACTACAGAAGCTGAGTATATGGCTATTACGGAAACTTGTAAGGAAGCTATTTGGTTGAAAGGACTCTTCAGTGAGCTTAGCGAAGACTTGCAGATTATTACAGTCTTTTGTGATAGTCAGAGTGTCATTTTCCTCACGAAGGATCAGATGTTTCATGAGAGGACAAAGCACATTGACGTGAGGTATCATTTTATACGTGATGTTATTGCTCGTGGTGATATTATTGTCAGGAAGGTCAGTACTCGTGATAATTCTGCTGATATGATGACTAAGTCACTCCATATAGCCAAGTTTAAGCATTGCTTGAACTTGGTTGGTGCTAGATGCTGAGATTTACCTGTGGGGTTTTTTGTGGAAAAGGTGGAGAATATTCTTTTGAAGATTCGTGGAATTCATGTCAAGGTGGAGATTGTTAGAGTTTGGTGACCCAAATTCTGTTTAATCCGTTAATATTTATTAGATATTTTCTTATTAATATGTTAATTAACATATTTTTTTTATAAATCTGTTAATTAACAGTTTCGTTATTAATTTTTTATTTGACTAAGTATTCTAAGGTCACTATAAATTGTGTATCTCATGGACAAGTTAGATCAATCAATGAAGAAGGTTATTTGGTTACCTCTTCTTTCTTTATACCTCTCTTTTCTTTCTTTCTACCTCTCTTTTCTTTCTACTTCTCTTTACTTTATCAAAGCCACCGACTTTGTATTCCACCGTTCATAGTGATTTTTCTTCCTGTGTCCGTGGTTTTTTCCAGTCAAGAGTTTTCCACTTAAATTTGGTGAGTTCTCTATTATTCTTATTGTCGTTTTTCGTGTTAATATGGTTACAGCTATGGCGCATTTTGCAGGAATTTTTCCTCCAAATGGGGCGCAAGCCCTGGGTCACTGGGCTTCTAGACTGCCCACCGCGAGCACTTCCCGATTTACCCTGATGACCGGTCGGAAACTTCCATGGGATCAGACCGGTCACCCTAAGTTCAATTTGTTTGCTGTCTCGTTCATCATTTTTTTTTTAGAACAGATGAATTTTCCGTTTATGTTTCTATTAACAAACACAACATTTAAAAATTTCAGCTTTAGATATTCACAACTGATCAAACTGATCTGAATCAAATTAAATTGATTGGTTAAAAAATCAAATCAAATTAAACCTATAATTTGGTCGGATTTGGTTTTTTTATTTGAATCGAATATGGATGAATTAAGAGAGTGTTTGGGAAAGCTTTTGCTTATTTAAAATAAGATCGTACCATCCATAAAGCGAGGTAAGCAACTGTCTCAGAGCTAACCTTCTTAAGGAGTCATGTTTTTTAATTATATCAAAAAAAATTAAGGTACATACTGACTAAATCTTATTCTTAGGACTTGAAAACACACATCAACACATGACTCTTTTTTACATGTAATTTATTTTCAGGCGTTCTTTCCGTCAAGGTACAAATCCATCGAGCAAGAGATAATTCTAATATTCTTTTATGACTTTCTTCTTCGTCCTGTAATATACGACACTAGACATGGATCAATCGAACAAGAGACAATCCTAATCTTCTGCGACTTTGTAATGCTTCATCCTAATTGCGTAATGACGACTATTTATGCGACCTAATTGTGTTAATTCGCGGTGGTTATCACATGTGACATAGCCTAAAGGCCCGCTTCCACTGGCATGACCTAATCACGCGACCCAATGTATTTAGTGTATTTGTTATTTGCAAATTGAACTTTATAGTTATTTACCGCAACAAATGAGTCATTTTTTATTATTTGCTTTAGGCTTCATCAAACACAGATATAACTCTGATTTAAAAGTGATTTTTATAGAGATTATCTTGAAGTTAGTGAGAAACTAAAATATGAAGTATTTGGAAATAAAAGTCAAAAATTGATACAAGGTAAAATTTGAGTGTTTAATCAATAATTAATTCTAAATTTAATTTTTAGTTAAAAGGCAACGATATCCTTAAACTATATAAATTAATACTTTTTAATTATCAAAATATAATATTGATACATCACCCATAGTAATTTATTTATTTATATAATTATTATTATATTTTGAATATTGTATCAAAATTATTTTGTTTAAAAATATATATATAATTATTAAAATATATAAAAATGAAAATTTTATATAAATACACCAAATATTTATATATAAAATTCTGGAAAAATATATTATAAACAAATTTAAATTTTATTTAAAAAATAAATACTTATAATAAAATACTATTTAAAAAGTCATTCAAAAGTGTGACGATCATTATTAAAAACATAAATATTAACTTTTAATTTTAAAGCATGAATGAAAAAGCAGATCTAAGAAAAAATATTAGATTCTCACATCTAACAGATTTATAAAAATTAAAACATAATTTGACATTCATAAATATTCGAAAATAATTTTACAGTTAATATCTAAAAAGCACTTAATAGAAATTCTACAAAACACTGCCTAAATCGTCAACCGGGCTCATCCGGATAGCGTTGTCAATTGCAAAGCACAGGGCGGTTCATGTTAGACGGCCAATTCATGAACGGTTCAACGTGAGTGGGACTTCTATGTAAAGTAAATAGACTTGGGAACAAGATTTCTATGAAGCCAGACTCACTTTCCCAATGCGATTCTGGATATTGTAAACATTCAACTATTCAAGCATGTCAAGTGTTTTGAAAGGTCCTTTACAATCACAGGATCCATCTCCTATGAAGACTAGTGGGACCAAATCCAATTTTGCAACTGTTAACGAGCCGTAATTCTTTCATCATCATTATGTTTGTATATCGTCACAATGAGTTCAGTGTGTTATTAATAATAATATATATATAAATAAAGACAAATGACAAATCTCTAGATCTCGTTAGATCATCTGCTATCAAATAAACGTTTTAACGTTTTAGTGCTATCGAGATGGAGGTCCAATGCGTCCTCCCCATGTTCTCACTCGCTCTTCTGCTTGAGAGGCCTGCAGGATAAATTTATTTCAAATCTAATCAACTAGACAAATCCCAAAATAAACAGGATCGAATCTGCCAGAAGCATGCATGTTTTTAATTTACCTCTTTCTGCCATTTGGTTCTCCATATGATCACTACAAGAACAACCGTCTGTGCTAGGGTTCCAATCAACATCCCAGTCCAAATTCCCTGGACGACGATGGTGCACAAATAATTATCCGTATGATATTTGAAATTACTGAGTATAATCGGCACTAAAATCACATCTTAATTGCTTGTCTTACTATTTCATCGAGCTTAAAAAGCTTGAACCCAAGAACAGCTCCAATGGGCAATCCAAAGAGGTAGTAGCATGCTGTGTTTATAAAGGCAACCGAGCTTTGCCAACCTGCTCCTATCGCAACTCCTGCAAATCATCATGATCATTCATGCTCTTGTTTTGTTTTGTTTTTCCCATGAGACGTCGTGGATCAATACCTGAGAGAACAGGCTGCATGCTGTTCAAGGCAATTGTGGCACTGAGAAGATACCCCAACTTCGATGTTTTTCTGATCACCTCAGGATCATCTGTGAACAGTTTGGGCATTTGCTTCCTAAAGATGAGAGTCGTCGCCGTGAAAAGGAGTCCAAGTAGGGCGGATGTAGAAACAGCAATGATCACAGAAAACTTGGCTGCTTTGGGACGATTAGCACCGAGCTCATTCGATACTCGAACGCTGATCAAAGCAAAAGAGATATTTACGTAATCCACAATTAAGTTCGATCCAGGACTAGCTTCCAATTAACTGCACTGTCTCCCTACCTTACTGCTGCGTTGAAGCCGAGAGCGATCATCAATGCCCATGATGCATAGTTAATGCTGTGAATGTTAGGAACACATCAGATTCTAAACTTCAATTCAAAACAGTTCAGTCGTCACTAACCAAATAGAAATGGCAGCGATTGCGATTTCCGGATTCTTCAAGCAGCCAACTAAAATGATTATTGCAGTGTAGTACCACAACTCCATACTGAATTTTACAAGAAAAAAAGAGATTATAGTTTTACTTATCGACCATGAACTTTCATATATTTCAGTAATGTACAGATTACCATAGCATGATGGCAGACGCGAGAGAAAGCTTCACAAATGCACCCAGGTTTCTGAATGCCAGCGTGGAAAACCCTCTCCATGCTTCAGGAAAGAAACCGGAGACTAAATAGACGATCTGTGCCAAGTCTATAAGCCACCATGAGGCATTCTCCACCATGGCTGCTCCTAGCAATCCATAGCCGAGCTTGACGACGAAGACCCAATTTAGCAGAGCGTGGATTCCGAGAACAGCTCCGGAGATGGCCGTTATGACCCAGACCTTGCTCTGCGACTGAAAGAACTTTTGGAGAGGGAAATTGATGGCGAAAGCGAATAATTGCGGCAGGATCCATCTGCAGTATTTGCCTGCTACATGGGATACGCTCTGAGACTGGCGAAGCAGCTTCAAGATGGGAGCAGAGAAGAGGTAGAGTGGCGTGAGAAGTGTGGCGGTGGCTAAGGAGATGACCCATGAGCGTTGCATGTAGATTCCTAGCATTTGGAGTTGGCCAGCACCTGCGGCTTGGCCGCAGAGGGTCTCCAAGGCACTTCCCATCCCAAGCTGATCGAAGTAGTTTTGCAGAGAAGTTAACGAAAAGGAAGTGAAGAAGAAGAAGGGGAGATGAGCAAGGAATTGAATCACCATGACTCCGTAGGCGAAGCCGGCGATGACGCCTTGAGCGACGGAGATAGCGGAGAGTTGGAGGGCTCCCAAGTGGCCGACGAAGGCGGCGGTGACCATAGCGATGGAGAACTGGAACAGGCCGGTGAGGATTGCAGCCCCTGCTAAGCGCCATGTCTGTTTCGACTCTTCACAGATCTTGGAAAGCAGTCTCTCCACCATGATTCTTCAGTTCATTCATTCTCATTCATTCAATAGAATCAGTCAATTTTGTAAATTGAATTCACGGGGTGTGCGGCGATCGATAGATGTTGTTTAACTCACAAAAGACGAGCTTGCCTGCTGTTGATCATGCAGCCGTTCAGCTGTGTGTCCCTTCCAGGACGTGACACGTTGACATGTTCATCTCCAAGCAGATCAAAAATCATAACCCACCACCGAGACTATAATACACCGGTAGGATGACTAATCGCTATCTTATATATTCACAATTCGATCCCAACTACGACGTATTTACAGGAATTTCCTCCAAATGGGGCACGAATCTTGGGACGTTGGGCTTCTAGACCGCCGACTGCGAGCGCTTTCCGATTTATCCTGACAGTTGATGGGAAACTTTCGTGAGGTCGGACTGGTCACCCAAGATTGAAACAACCTGGTTAATCATAAAAATCATATCCCGAATGACACCATTCTTCTAGGATATCCTTTGATTCGATATTACGATAAAAATCATCGATAATGTTCGATCGATGATCGGACGACTCATCGACCGTCGTCGACGAATACAGGACAGGCAAAAAAAATCATATCTTGGATGACACCGTTCTTCTAGGATATCCTTTGATTCGATATTACGATAAAAAATCATCGATAATGTCTGATTGATGATTGAACGATTTATCGACCGTCGCCGACGAATACAGGATAGATAGGATAGACATCCTTAGGACAGAGAATCCCGTCTGCTCCAGGATGGCCCAACCCGACCTTTACCAAGCATAACAATAATAGATGGCATACAAAAACATATTCGTACTTATCTCATCTTTTATATATATATATATATATATATATATATATATATATATATATATATATATATATATATAAAATTCTGAATTGTATTACGCAATTATTCATCTAACGCAGGATAAAATTTACATGAAAAATGCCTGGTGAAAGATGCTGTTTAATCATCTTGAAAACAACTTACGGCTTAGGTTTTTTTTTTTAATGATTTCTCTTCAGATCGCAAATTGTTTTGTAAAATTATCTTGTCGTGTAGAAATTATAAACTTCCTCTACTTTGAGAAGAAAAAACAAGTTCCATGCACGTAACCGGCTTCCTCCTCTTTCAGCCAGTGTTGAATAAAATAATCCTAGACCAATTAGAAATAGAAGGTAAAAGTTAATCATACTTGATTTGAACTTGCTATCAGAAAAAGTTTGTTTAATTCTTATTTCATTTTTGTTTTTCACTCTTTTGATCACTTTCACACACCATAATTCTGGAGTCAGGTAGGTAGCTAGAAATTCTAGCATTCTAGTTACTACATGAGGAAATATAGTATTAAAAACAAACTACAAAACACACAAAATAAAAATCATTTGGATACACAATCTGAAATAGTTCCAAAGGGGCAACTTGTTACTAGATTCTAATATTAGACCAATGGTCAATGGCATCACTACTAGCTCAACTGCATATGCTAGTGTCTAATTGATACGTCTGTGATTTGCCACAATTCTGAGCAATGCAAAGATGTTACATTTTATAGTATCTGAATGACTGACTGAAATTAGAGCAACAACAAAATCTGAAGTACAAATCACACGTACTGTTATCTCAGGCATTACATATTAACAGCAGAAGCATTACAAAACACTGCTCGAGGCACTTCATCGACTAATCAGTGTCTGAAATAACAGATAACAAATAAATAAAACTGTTGTCGCAATCTGCAAGGAAACCTTGTGATGCCTAAATGCAAAGCATGAATTATGATTCGCATGACAATGTATCCTCAAAGGATTATTAGCTGCAGCCTAAAACCAAATGAGGCTAGCAATTACCAGGGCACCAACAAGAAACAACAACGCCTTCAGGTAAACATCGGCTTGTTGTCCATGATGCACTTGTCGCGGGAACCCATGAG
Source organism: Boesenbergia rotunda (assembly GCA_024364735.1). NCBI lineage: Eukaryota > Viridiplantae > Streptophyta > Magnoliopsida > Zingiberales > Zingiberaceae > Boesenbergia > Boesenbergia rotunda. The sequence goes on from JAGFNQ010004601.1 coordinate 565,206, forward strand.
CATGCCCACCGTGAAACGCATGGCCATGTCCGTATCCGTATGGGAACCCGATGCCAGGACCATAGGCAGTTGCATCAGGGAATCCATGAACTTGAAAGCTCAGAAGTGGGAACAAACCACCAATGGCAGCAGAGAATGTGAAATTCCCCAACCTCGTGTTAGCCACGGGAGCCCCTCCCATGAACCATGGGTTTGCGTGGTGGAAATGGTTCGGTTCCGGCGGTGGCGCTGTCTCCGGCCGCTGGCCAGCTGGGCGATTGGGGATATTCATATCAGGCATGGTTCGAGACCGTGGGTCAGATGAGGTCTTTCCCCGGCCATATAGAGGGACTAATTTTTCCTCTTCAACAATGGCCTTGCACACGGGGCACTCGGAGGATTGGGCATGGCCATGAAGCCATTTGTAAAGGCAGGGCCAGCAGAAGAGGTGGCCGCAAAGGGTGACAACCGGATCTTGGGCGAGCTCAAAGCAGATGTTGCAATCGAAGCTACCTGCGTCATTGTTGCTACCACTTCCACCTAAGGAAGAGTTCTGCGGACCTCTGCCGGAAGAATCGCCGGATCCACTCGCCATTTATAAAGTTGCAAGATCGCAACTTGAAAATTCCGGTCGAAACATAAACAAGTCAGATTGCATATATGTAGTTAAAAATCTAACATAATCAACCCGATAAAATTAATCTTTTGGGCAATATAGGAAAATGTAGAAGCGAAAGCCTGTGTAATGGACAACTCAAAGCAGATTTGCTCAACAAATCACGCACAAAGATGGTATAAAAAGAAGCGTGATGAATTTTGAACATGAACAACGAACTCACATCTCACAATGGGAAAAACAAAATCCTTCAAGCGTATGAAAATGCATTGAAAATAAAACAGAAGGAAACGCCTTTTCTACGAATCTAGGGTTCCAAGACGATATATAACCGTGAAAAGGGGAATCTTTATCCAACGACATCATAGAAAAAGAGGAAAGATGAAATCTTAAGCGAGTTATTGAAGATCAAGAACAGAGAAAGAGAGAATTAGTACCCGATCGATCGGAAGGAAGAACTTCGAGCCTCGGGACGAAATGAGATCAATCTGGAGAAGGGAGGAAGAAAACCCAGCGACGTCAATATCAAACACGTGTCAACAGTAATAGGACTCGATATTTAAAGTTGGGCTCCCAAACCTTTGAAGAGAAAATATGCTACTTCTTTTTGATGGACGGATAAGTTAAAGAATGAATGTCGTAGTCTTACGATTTATGGTTTTTTATGTGTTAATTATAATATCTAAATTAGTAATTTTTATGATTTATCTTCTTCGTATTAATCGTGAGATGAATTGATCGGAATACTGGGACAAACGAATCATCTTTTATTACCATGAAGGAAATATGCTAGATAGGATGAAAGAATTCAATTTCATCAAAATGTTCAATTAGTTTCCGTCCAAAATAGTTTAGAAGGAATAAAATAGGGGTGTTAAAAATAAATCGACCGGATGACCCAATCAGAATCGATCTAAAAAAAATTAGATTCGGATTAGAAATTTTCAAATTCTAGTTGGTGAGTTTCGGGTTGAAAATTTTTGAATCGGATTCGAGTTGATCCGAATTTAAGGTTAGTAGATTTTTTAGGATTAAATCAAATTTTATTTTAAAAATTAAGATATATTTTTATACATATTAATATCAATATTAGTACGATAATCATAGATTTTAGAATAAAAATAAAAAATTATATGAAAAATAGTAAAAAAAAATTTTGAATTTTTTTGGATTGAGTTCGAGTTGATTTGGTTGATCGGGTTTGAATTCAAATTTAAGAATTTTGGATTGAATTTGAGATCGGATCAATTTTTAATTGAGAGTTAAAAAAAAATTTATTCGACCTGAATTCAACCCGATCCATCAAATTTGACACCTGATAAAGAGCCATTAATTAATTATAATTCTCTCGTATTCCTCCGAAGTATAAAAGAAAATAGTAAAAAAAAACTTAAAACCCATGGGCAGGTGGATAACTGTACGGGGCCCATCACCCTTGAAATTTGAGGAAAAAATTAATAATGTGAAAAAAAATGAAAGGGTTATAAAATTCAAAACTTTTTAGATTTTTTTAAAAAAATTAATTAAAACCCTTTCAGTTGATTTTTGGAGAGTGAATTTGGGACAGTGAATGGGATAGTGAATGACGTGCAATTAATATGTACACGTCCGATCGCTGATCGGACACCACCGATGGCCTCTGATTATCGTCTTGAATCAAACTATACCTTCGGAGGACGGTGAACTCGTCAGGATCGCCAACAACAGTGAATCTATCGAAATCGACGGTCAATGATGCGAGATCGCAATTGCGGCGATCCCCGACGGGTTCACCGTGCTCCCCAGGATATAGTTTGGTTCGGGACGGCGGCCGAAGGCCACCGGTAGTGTCCGATCGACGATCGGACGTGTACACAATAATTGCCATGTCATTCACTGTCCCATTCACTGTCCCAAATTCACTGCCCCTATCATTACTCATTTCTTAAAGAGTGATGATAGGGAAAGTGAATTTGGGAGAGTGAATGGGAGAGTGAATGACGTGGCAGTTATTGTATACACGTCCGATCGACGATCGGACACGACCGGCGGCCTTCGACCGCCGCCCCGAACCAAACTATATCCTGGGGGGCATGATGAACCCGTCGGGGATCGCCACAATTGCGATCTCGCATCATTGACCGTCGATTTCGATGGGTTCACCGTTGCCGGCCATCCTGACGAGTTCACCGTCCTTCCAAGGTATAGTTTGATTCGGGACAACAATCAGAGGCCGCCGGTGGTGTCCGATCGTCGATCGGACGTGTATATAATAACTGGACGTCATTCACTCTCCCATTCACTCTCCCAAATTCACTCTACTCATCATTACTCAACAAACTCCCAAGCTTAAACTTAACTTTACATGCAGTCCACATTTAAAGTTTTATTTGCATGCAGTCCCTGATAAGATTGACAAGACAATTCTGTGAGTGTTATTTAAAGAAAATTAAGTATAAAAGTTAGAAATTTGAGTATGTAAGGTTGTATCAACCACATCAAGAAATTGTGTACTCAATTTTCACTCTTTTATACTCACTTTTCACTTTTTTATACTCATTTTTCACTGATATATATTACTCTTTTATATTCAATCCATCAGGGAGTAAATATAAAGAATTTATGAAATGGAGAGTGGAAGCAAAGATCAAATGAAGATTGAGGAGTTTTTTGTAATTTATCATTGATTTTTCCCCCTGTTTACCCGAACTGAATCTTTTTTTCTTCGTTCCATTTTTTCATCCTCCTCCCTGCCCTAACTGTTAATTCTTATTTCCATTTTTCTTCCTCCTCCTCCTCTAGTCTCTTTCTTCTTCCTCCCCTAAATCAAATTTACTTTCAAATCCTCCACCGCCATTACGTCGGTGTCACCACACACCATTGTTGCCAAACTGTTATTGCTACGAGTGTCACCTTTGTTTGTTGCCAACATCGTCATCATCACTTTGCGATATCATCGCTTCACCGATATTAGTTTTTTAATTGATGTGAAGTTTTCTTAGTTTATTTTTTTTATTACGAATTTAAGTGTTGGACAAATACACAATGTTAAATTTCCAAATATTCGTATTTTTATTTGTTATTCAAGTATGTCAAGCATTTGTAAATATTGAGGTATTTCGTGTATTTGATGTTTAATTTGTTATACAAAGGTGATCAATTTCATTAACAGTGGCATAAGACGATTCGTTTGCTTACAGCAGCTCCGTCAACCCATCTCAGAGCCAATACAAAGAGATAAATTATAGATGTTAAATACCGAATTTTATAGGGTTGAAAAGGTGAATTTCGAAAGTTAGGGGTCTAGTTGTAATTTTCCAAATCTGTTGGGCTTATTTACAAAAAGCCAAAAACTATATTAAAACCCTAGATCTCTCTTTTATCCCTCTCCCCTAATTAGTTTTTCCCCTCGTCGCCGACTCCCCTGCGCGAAACCGAAGCAGTTCTCCCCGATCCCCTTCTCAGCCGTCGCCGCTGAGCCCTAGCCGACTGCCGACCGCCGACGCCGTCGCCTCTCCCTGATGTCGACGCCGGTCCTTTCTTCAACTTCTTCATCTTCTCCGGCGCACACGCAAGAAACGTCGAGCGCCCCTCTCCTGAACGCGCGACAACCGTCAACCGCCGCCTAGTCACCGGAGTCGACCCCTTCACGCGAGCCTTCTCTGCAATCTTCACTGTGCGTTTCTATTTCTTGATCCACTGCCGGCACCACCAAAATTTAGGGATCTCTCTGTTTTGATCTAAGCAGAGGATTTCAATCACTCGGTAGGTAAGATTTAGTTTTGTTGTTGATCAAATTGTGAAATGTAAGTGGTTTTCGTCAAGAATATCTGATTCTAGGATTAGTGCTTAGATAACATTTGCATTTATAATGTAGTAGCAGTAGCGTGTTGTGTGAGTCAGTGTTGTTGATGATGTGTGGGGCTAATGCAGTACAAAAATTTATTGGAAAATACCATGCAGTGAATATGTTGTGTGTGAAGTAGGTAATACATGTTGATAATAGGTTGACGTGTGCAATTTTGTCGGATGAATTAACCATGCTAATTGGCTAAATTGAAGTTCATTACTATTTAGGTTTAATTAACTAATGGACTGGAGATAGAATCTCGAATTTTAAGACACCCTATATTGTGGTAGATAGTTTTCTCTTGGGCCTAAACTAAGTTACTTGGAATGATTGGAGATGTAATCATTTTATTAGTAGTAATAAAATAACTGGAATAGTTAGGATTAATCCTAATTACATTTGGATTGCTAGATAGCTAGGTAATATGTGGGTAAGCAGCTAAACTGTGTTTTAAATACAGGACCTTGATCGATTTTCGGACTTATACGGTTGATCACGAGGAGGTTCTCTCCGATACTTCAGTTACAAGGCGGGTACTTCTCCTTTGTATTCGAGTAGTTTTCTTTACCTTAAAAGCATGGTTATATTATGTCTTGTAGGTTTCTTGACCTTGTTCTTTGTCGTTATTTAAAATATCGCCGTTGAGACTTATTCTTCGTTGGTCTTCGAGTATTCCAAATTCGTTTCTGTACAGTCCTCTGTTGATTTTTTCGTTCTGTAAAGTACCGCCTGTACGCGAGTACTTATAAGTCCATTAAACACAGATAGGTTTATTTGGCATTAGAAATACCCTACCTAGTAGTGTAGGTGCATAATCGTTGGATTGCGATTTCTGGATTGGTTGTATTGATGCATCGTATACTCGTTGGATTTTATTGCATCGTTGTTTCTCCGGTTGTTCGTGCATCGTGTATCATGCACCATACTTGCACGTTGCATACTAACGACTGTTGGCTTACATTTGGTTAAGTCGTCGTTAGTCATATTGTTGCTCGATTCACTCAACCACATGATGTCATGGTAGTGGTTAGAGTGCGAGTGTTTGTCCTGTCATGCCAGACAGTGACACCCTCACCGTTGTTTCAGAGGGATGAGCCGTTGGTGGCTCACTCTCACTGTTGTTTATTTTTTGAGGGATATTGTAGTTGTGATAGCTCCCCCCCCCGATGTACCGAGGGTTTGGAGTGTTGACTTCCCATCATCCTGTCCACTCAACCACGCCTTATATGGTATTATTATTGTTGTTGTTGGAGTGGTACAGTTGTCACAACCCTACCCACTCGGTCACACAGATGAGATGTGTTGACGGCTTGACTGGCGTCAGGGGTGACACATGTCATTGCATCATGTGCATACGTATTTCTTTTGTGCATTTGCTTGTGTTTGATGCACTTATATGAGCTATGATTGTTGCATATGTTTGACATGCATGTATATCTTGATATTACTGTTGTTGAGTTATTCTATACCTGCTTAGTGCTTGTCCGGATTTTATGCTATGTCGCTTTACTATATGTTATGCATGATTAGGTAAATTCTATAATTCTATGGACTGTACACTGTTAATTTCTCTACTCCATTATCTTGTATTATGTCATGCTTATTTGTCTACTCATATACCCGCAGAGTCCGCCCGGACTCACCACCCCTGCTTTTCTTTTTGTTATTTCAGATAGCAGGTAGTGGTATTGCTTGGAGCCAGGAGATGATCCAGTTGCCAGTCCCTCAGTTCCACCGTGTCAGTTTGGGTTGGTTTGATTTAGTGTCTGTTTAATTTTCGCAGTTATTTTATTTGTCGAGTATATATTTGGTTTGTCGTTACTACCGGCATGTAGACTTTCTTTATGTTAATGATGGCTGAGCCATCCATTTATTTTGTTTCGTTATAAACTGCGTGGATGTGTGTTTTAATTATTATTGTGATGCCAGCCGCTTGTGGCTGAACTAATATTGGTGGAGAGTGTATGTATATTTGCCCCATATTGTCCGTCGTACAAGGGAGATGCTGTCCGATTTTCGAGGAAGCATGTGCCTCTGGGGTCGTGACAATAAAAGTTATTAATTTAGATAGTGATTAGTATATAAAGGACAAATACTTAACTTTGATCCTCAAATCTCACAATGATAACGTATTATACGTTAATCATCAGAACTTTGATCAGTTTCATTAACGACTCTTCAAAAGTTGGATCAATCAAATCAAATCATATCATTTATTGCATGTATAGACTTATTATATAATTAATTGTTTTAAGATATCAATAGAACATGAATAATTTAATTATAATAATGCCATGCATATAGAAGGCATCAAAAAGTTAGATAGTTATAGAACAATATGTCTATATAATCTAAAGATCGACTTAGTACCTTTATCAATATGTGTGAAAAATAAAGGATGTAAAGATCGACTTAGTACCTTTATCAATATATGTGAAAAATAAAGGATTATTATTTCTCAAATCGGTTCTATCAAATTTCGTTTGTTATTTATTTTTAAATTATTGGGGGATCATTAAATTAGATTATTATATTTCTAAAATATTATATTAATGATAAATTAGAAAAATTAACAATGTTGAGGTATTTTAAAAAATACAAGATGAAACTATTTTATGAGAGATCGTAACAAAATATTGAAAGAAGAACAAATCTTCATTATCATCATATTGAAATATTTCATGGAGTGATAGATTTGTAACTTCAAGAATTGAATAGTTAGTTTAATGAGATGAGCACATAATTGTTATTATGTACGATTTGTCTTAATCTATCAAATTCATTTTCTTGCTTATGATAATAGAAAATTTCTTCAATTTACTTAGTTTATCCATCCAATTTCGGTCCAATGGAGTTAATGTATTATGAGCATTAATTTGATAACTATTTTTAACCTGCGAAATAGCAATCAATTTTTTGAGATTGTGGGGATTAACAAGTTTGCTAAAAGATGATTCAATCAAAGAAATATCGATTAAATTCTTTAGTATATTTATTTTTAAAATTACTATTATTGTTCTCTATTGTAACTTTAACCGTAGAGATAGTGTTTTCAATAATGAAAATAATCAAAATTTTACTTTGTAATCAATTGGAGATGATAAAGCAAGTAATTATTTGATATCGTATATGAAGTCAGATATGTTTAATACAATTTATAATGAAGTTATTATTTAATATTTTAAAATATAAAATCCCAGATAGTCATATCGAAAAAGCATATGAAGTTAATATATGATTTTTATTATATATTTTGTGTTGCACATCCTATTGCTTGGCACTTTTATAAGGTCAACTCTCGTGAAAATTTCTAAACCCTTGCTATGACATATACCTCTGTATCGTTCTCAAGTAGTGTTCTATTATCTCGATCTATAACACCCTAGAGGTCCATGTTCCCTCAAAAATCAAATAACATTTTTTTTCTTACGGTGGACAATCTGGAACAACTATACATAACAACTCAAAAAATATAGCTCAGCTTCACATGGCTGGCGTCATAATAATAAAATAAGCTCACAACATGATATCAATATGAAAACTAGAAATAAAAGAGAGCACATATCTAGATTAAACTCAAGTTTAAATTCAAAGACCAACACATCAGACTATGTTAGGACCAAAAGAATTTAAATATCTCCACAATGGCATGATATTGTCCACTTTGGGCCTAAACCTCATAGTTTTGCTCTTGGGCTCTCCTAAAAGGCCTCATGCCAATGAAGATATCTTTTTTCCTTATAAGCCTATGATCTTTCTCATGTGTTTTCAATGTGGGACTATGTTTACAACCTTACAACCCCAACAATCCTCCCCTCAAACAAAGGACCACAAGCCCCCCTCAAGCGGAAACCCTTTCCGTTTGATGTCCGATCCTCAACCCACTAGGACTTTTTGCCCCTCGGTCCACCCGACCTACTAGGACTTCACCTCCTATCCGCAACTAGGACTTCTCTGCCTGGTGTCTGGTCCTCTTGATCAAGACACGGGAGTCCACACATCCTTTATTCAAGGCTTAACCCACATGGTTAGATCTGGATCATGACTCTGGCTCGTGTTTCTTCCGGCGGTTAGTCCGGTGAAGAGCGACCTGACTCTGATACCAATTGTTAGGACCAAAAGGAATTTAGATATCTCTACAATGGCATGATATTGCCCACTTTGGGCCTAAGCCATCATGGTTTTGCTCTTGAGCTCTCCCAAAAGGCCTCATGTCAATGGAGATATCTTTTTTCCAACGATTACCACTAGTGCAAGTGGTTAAGTGGACAGGATGATGGGGAGTCAACTACTCCAAAACCCCCAAGAAAAAGGGGAGCCACCAACAGTTCTGATATCCCTCGAAAATTACGGTGAGGGTGTCAACTGCTTGCCTACAACTCTAACCTCCACTATCTATGAGTGGTCGAGTGTGACATAACATGACAGTTGTTCGCACTCTAGCAACTACTATGATGAGTGGTTGAGTGGGCAGAGCAATTAAATGACTGACAACGGCATAACCATATGACAGTCAAAACTCGTCAGCATGTAATTATGCAGAATGGTGCATGTACTAAATGCACAATCAACTACATGATACTAAATGCACAATCAACCAAGTAACAACAATGCAACAATACAACCAATAAATTTCAAAATCACCAGACATGCAACTAAACTATCGTGTAAGGTATTTCTAATGCCAACAAACCGTAGTTGTGTTAAATGATCATTTCTAAGTACTCGCGTACAAGTGGTACTTTACAAAATAGAAAATCAACAGTGAGACTGTATGAGCATAAAATTTGATTAGCTCGAATATCAAGCAAAGAAGGTATCAACGGATGATATCAAAAACAAAGAATAAGGTAAAGCAGTCCTGCTCAGAAATAAAATAGTCATACATTTATGTTCAATAATTTACATGAAACAAAGAAGAAATATCCACCTAAAATGTAGATTGTGTCTGAAAGAACCCTGCAACCGTACGCACGTAAATGATCAAGGTCCTGTATTAAAATTAGAATTAAGCTATTTATACAATTAAATAAATTAGCTTAACAAAATACTAAGCATGATTAGGATACATCCTAATTACAACATATATTTAAATAAATTCCCAATTAATAACAATTCCCTTCTTAACCTAAGTTATCACAATTAAGTTAAACACCCAACTTAACTTAAGGAACAACGCCCAATTTATAATTTAAACTAAATCCTTTAGGCTAATCCTTACTTCAAATTAAGATTACCCTTAATTTCTCTCATCTAAAACAAACAAATATCACAACCAACTCTAAACAAGTCCAAATCCAACGAGGAACATCAATAAGACCAAGCTACTAACCCAAGCCATGAATCCTATATCAGTCTCACATATTACGACTCACACAAGGGCAGTAACCCATTCATGAACAGAACTCAAAGGAAATCTAAAGGCATACAATTTACAGAAATTCAGAAACCCCAATCTCGAATTGAATCTCAGATCCAATCCCACAGAAACAACTCCACTCCTTGCAGCAACCTCATGGCAGATCAAGAAAAATGCAGCAATCCAAACAAAGCCACAATCCTTGCATCTATGAATTTAATCAAGATATATTCTAACAAGATCAAACCCTTACCTTGATATCTCTCCAAATCCGGCAACTCGGTACAAGAGGAGGAAGATTGCGAGGGGCTGCGTAAGGGAGAAACTGCGGGTAGGGGCTTGCAAGGGATAAGGGAGGAAGATCGCCGACTGGTCGTGGGCTGGCGGCTATCGCACCGTGAGCAAGGCATAAATCCATAAAGGGAGGAGGAACAAAAGAAGGAGAAGCAGAAGACGAAGAAGAAAACAAAGAAGAGAAAGAAGGTGGCGTCGTGCGTGGAGGAAGAGAAAGAAGGAAACCGAGATCGCGAGAGGGAGAAGAAAGGAGTCGGCACTCGCGATGGGCTTCGGCAGTTCATGAAGGGGGAGAGGGATCTTAGGTTTTTATTAATTTTATGGTATCTTGTAAAAGATCTCTCTAGTTTGGTTAATTCTTACTAGACTCCTAAGTTTCGATTTTTAAACATTTAAGCCTTCCAAATTTCAAGTGTCTAACATGATCAGATCAACGTCGTGCTAAATTGCAGAAGTAGAGGCCAAGCTCAAGCTCGCCTATACCAATAATAAGAGTGATGATAGGGAGAGTGAATTTGAGAGAGTGAATGGGAGAGTGAATGACGTGGCAATTATTGTATACACGTCCGATTGACGATCGGATACCACCGGCGGCCGAAGGCCGCCGCCCCGAACCAAACTATACCCTGGGGAGCACGGTGAACCCGTCGGGGATCGCCACAATTGCGATCTCGCATCATTGACCGTCGATTTCGATGGGTTCACCGTTGCCGGCGATCCTGACGAGTTCACTGTCCTCCCAAGGTATAGTTTGATTCGGGACGATAATCAGAGGCCGCCGGTGGTGTCCGATCGTCGATCGAACATATACACATTAGCTGGACGTCATTCACTCTCCCATTCCCTCTCCTAAATTCACTCTACCAATCATTACTCGTACCAATAAATTCAAATCCCACCAACAAAATCAATTCAATCTGTTAATACTGGCCCTATATGTTGTCTCATGGCACACATGCTTGCTCTTACTACCATACAATAAAGTGGGCACACCTCCCTACTTGTCTAAACTCTCTCTTGCCCACCTTCGATTCTCGTTCGCTCTTAGTAATTAGTATGTCTCGTCTCATCCTCTTCAATCCCTGCATTAAATCATAATTTCAATGAGCACAAATCATGTCTTTGTTTGACAACTTACTAGCAACATGGCTTCTGTTCCCAACCCAATGCACCCAGTCCGAAGGCTTTTCGAGCTTCTGGAGGAGCAACAGGAGCCATTTCTGCTCGACGTCTACCTGTTGGAGCATGGCTACTCCGACAGCAGAGCAATGGAACGCACTGTCACATCCATTTGTTGGCCTGGAAGTAGTTCTTGCAGTTGCAGGAAGCTAAGAATATTTGGCAACTATGGCTGGAGGAAGAACAGGGGTAGACTTCTCAGATGCCTGCTCAACAAATTTGCCTACAGTAAGCTGATAAGAAAGGCCTGGAGATGGCCAATCAAAGACAACAAAAGGGCAGTTGAATTTCACAGGCTATCTACTTCCGGTGGCACTGAAGAGGAAGATCTAGACAAGGAGGTGCTTAGTCCTGTATCAGTTCTTGAGCTACAAGGTACTCTTTTTACAAAATTTTCTACCTCTTAATTCTTAATCTTTTTCACAATGCTGGCATTCTATTGCCACAGCGGAGGAAGAGGAAGCTCCATGGGCTTGCATGGATCCACAAAAAACCAGGAGGAGGTGCTTCTTTGAGCCACACCACTTTGTGCAGATTAGAGGAAGCTTAATTGAGGTGGGAATTCTGTCATGGGACAATTTAGCTCATTTGTTAGCTTCAGATTTATCCAAATCCAGGAGAGAATGGACACAGTTCCAAGTTGAAGAAACAGAGGTTGGAGTTGAGATTGAGCAGATCATCTTTGAGGAGATCAGAGAAGAAATTCTAGTCGATGTTCTAGATTCACTGTAATTAACCTGTAAATAAAATATCCATTCTAATTAGCTGCTTAATTACAGCACATATCCGTCCTTTTCTGTATACAACGCCAAAAGAAAAGACAAATTCCTCATTCCATCTCAGGTTTCCTTTTGCCTCTGTTTAATGAATTCTATATTGTTTATTGTATTCCGAGTTTAGAGATTGATTATATTAAGCTAAAGCCTAGAGGTATAGTTAATTATCTCAACCGAATAATGGTCGACGAATTATAAGACCTCATAATGCAATTTAACTGAATGCATGACTGATGAACACTAGAGATTAATGCATGAATTGATGAATGTTAATAAGAATCTGTGGACGATTGAATCTACAGGAACAAATTCCAAATAATTAGAGAGAGACAATTTGGAGATGCAACGATGGTCCACGGTTCCATCAAACCATGTGCCTACATTTATTAGATGAGACGCGCGGTGCGAGCAAATTAATGGAGTTATTCCGTCGATTAGTTAGTTCGCTTGCTCATCGGAGGAGCAATTAAGCACGGTCCATCCGTGATCCGTTGATGCATGGGTAGCTATTTAAAAATCTGAAAATAAAAGTATTATCTTTCGATTTATTTTATTGGTCGATAAAATTTTTTTATGGGATCAAATTAATCCGTTTAAAAATTTTAATATTAGGATTATTTGGAGTTTAATACGGTGATCAAGACAAATCACCAAGCGACAGCCAGCAACGGTTCAGAAGGTAATAGTGATGGAGATCGCGGGGAGGACATTGTGTACCAAACAAATAAAAGAAAATAAATTTTTGATTATTAATTTAATAGAAACTCAGCCAAGTAATTGACATCAATTAATTAGCAAGTTTATTTGTTAGGCAGTATGATGAGTTATTGTTAGAGACAATATTAATTAATGTAGCTTGGATCTAGAGAGTTCTTCGTAATTTGTTAATCAAAATATTACGATATGTTTAAAATGGTCACACTATTAGTTACAATAAATTTATTAAAAGATTGTAAAAGAAAACAATCACAATTTTAAAGTCGCATGATCAATTCTGAGTGACACGTCCCAGAGGTATATACTTACTCGAAAATCAAGCAATATCTCCCCTATATGACGGACAAATTGGGACAAATAGTACATATCTCTCACAACATAAAAGATGGCTCAGTCATCACAATAGAAAATAAAAACACAACCACGCAGTTTATATCAATATAAATGATAAAAATAAACTAAAGTTAAACATTTCACACCATTATTTTCTTTTAGCATAAATAAAGCTAACGGAAATCCGAAATACCGACGAAACTCCAACATAAGTCCAAAGATGAACACACTTTTACTACGACAATATAGGACTAATTAAATATATATCCAGTTTTGGAAATAAAAATGCAGAAACAACGAAAACACAGAAAATAAAACAACTACGACAAATAACTAAACTCAACTCCAAAATGAAACGACACGGTGGGACTGGCAACTGGATCCTCTCCTGACTCCAAGTGATGCAACTATCTGCTACCTAAAACACAAATAGGAAGCAGGGATGGTGAGTCCGGGGGCGGACTCAGCGAGTATATGAATAGACAAAAGCATGTCATAACAAAAGATATTGTAGCGGCCCCGCCTCTATGGTCCCCGCAGGCAACCCTCTAGGCTGGCGACTCTACGGTCTTCCCACCCCTGGCAGTGGGTTTTTGTCTTCCCTAGGATTCAAACTCTAGACCTCCAGGACAAGTACTAAAGTTCCTGAATACTGGTACCATAGAGGCCGAGATCGCTACAGATATAATAAGTAGAGAAACAACAAGGTACAGTCTGTAGGAAATAGAAGATCACCTAAACATGTGTCATGCCCCAAGGAGCTGCCCGTCCGATACTGACCAGATTGTCACTCCCTCGACCGGCGAACAATTCGAAAAACTAATCCCTACGACTACCTTAGTCGATTGTACCACAACCTATAGGGCTAGAACAACCATCTGAAATAAATGAAAACAAAAACGATGACAAAAGTTGCGTACCGGTACGACTTACGACAAAACAAAATGAAACAAAAGCCTCCATGGCACACAAAAGTACAACTATATTGCCATGCAAGATAACCCAACAGAACACGAATACAACAGCGGAAACGAAAAGACAAAATGAGCAGAAAGAGGGTACCAATATGTACCACCATCAAAATACAAAGACAACCCCGAAAATCGTCTCGAAAATACGCGAGCTAGGACATGCTGTCCGGCACTCCGGTCAATCATCCTGAAATAAAAACAAGGAGCTAACGGGGTAAGTTCACAGCACTCAGCGAATATCTCATCATATATGCAAGCTAGTCTAAGCTAGCAATAATAGTAACAGGCTATCAAAATAATACATGTATAGGCAATGATAAGTACCACTGAAGTGAGGACTAGAAAAATATCATACTAATGTGGCGGGGTCGCCAGAACTATGGCATAAAGGTCTCTTGTATGTGCATGTCAATCATATGCAGCATCCAAGTATAGCAAGCACGAGCAAATACAAATTATGCGTATACACATGGTGCAATGACATGATAACTTCTGTCGTTGGTCAAACATCGTCACCATGTACGGGAGGAAGCTGAGCGGAGGCCACCCTCCGACGTAGAGCTGTGGCTGCCGTCCGTACTCTGCCATCACTGCTCCTGAGCGATCGAGTAGACAGTATGCTGTAGGCGTAACACTCCTACTCCATGACCTATCCGAGGGATATCTCTATCTGAATGTTACCTCCCTGCCGAAGTAACACCCCTTTCCTAGGTCATCTTTAGAGGATATCTCTACCTGAGTGTTACCCCTGTTGGAGCAATCGGCCCAAGTATGATCGAGTTGATAATGGTTTTGATGTGTGTGTGTCAATATGATTAAGTTAGGTTGTTATGTTAATTTGATATGTGTGGTTGAGTCGTGCAGGACTTGATGAATCACACATGAAGTACACATTCGAGGGATGAGAGATGAAGGAAGAGGACTCCAAGGGAAAATCAGGGAAGTAGACTTCAAGGGCATACGCGAAGTATGACATGGAGGCAAGGCGCGGGCTTGCGTGCACATCCAAGGGATGAAAGCCAAGGAAAAGAACTTCAAGGGGCAAGCCAAGGGAGTGGACTTCAAGGCATACGCGAAGGGTGGTCTTCGGAGTGAGTGCAAGTGAAAATGTACATTGGGCATTCAACTGCGGGAGGGGCAGTCAACTGCCAGAACACATAGAAAGATCAGTCGATTGATCCTGGACCAGTCGACTGATCAGTTCAAAAATATAGTCGTTGGCTGGGCATCAGTCGATTGCTCTTGGGGCAGTCGACTGGTGGCAAGCTGGGTTGTTTGTTTAAACAACACTCACCACTATTTAAGTAGTAGCTTAAGGCAAAGAGAAGATTAGCTCTTTATTGTAAGATTTTCTCTCTAGTGCTCATCTTCCTCCTCAAACTCTAGATTCATCTTGTAAGGAGGAAGAAAGATTGTGAAAGGTTGTTCTCCATCGAGAAGGAGAAAGACTTAGCCGGAGGTTGCCGGGGCGTGATCCACCGAAGGATCAAGGGATCGTCCACCTCAAGGACACGCCGTGGAGTAGGAGCAAGAAATCTCCGAATCACGTAAAATGATATTGTGTTAGCATTGTTATTTTTAATTAAGTTTCCGTTTGTGCCAACCTTGTTGGGAGAATTGTGACTTGGGGTGACCGAGCTATTCACCCCCCTTCTAGCCATGTCATCGGTCCTAACAAGTGGTATCAGAGCGCAAGGACGCCTTCAACGGACTAACCGCCGAGAAGAGCAAAATCTTTGGAATAGCCGGCTCACACATCCAACCACCAAAATTCGAGGGAGAATTCTCATGGTGGAAGAAGAGGATGGAGGTATTTTTCAATACTGATTTTGACATAATGTTAATTATGAAAATGGGTTTGAAGTGCCTAGGGATCAAGAGAACAAGTTACTTGATGAAATAAAATGGAGCAAGAAGCAAAGAGATGACCATCTAGCAAATTTCAAAACTTTGCATCATCTACTAAGTGTACTTGGACTGGCATCAGGGGTGAAACATATCATTGTATCATGTGCATACGATGCATGAGACTTACATTTGACTATGTTTGCTGCATTTGATTGAGTTATAATTGCTGCACTTGGATGACATGCATTTACAGGAGGTATTTTATTTTGGTTTGGTGATTTACATATGCTCGTGTGTACGAGCTATTTGACCTACTACCCCACACGTGGGATTGACATCGATATGTATTGTACATTTAGTATTCGTGGTTATACATTTTTTTGCTTCCTTATGAGACTGTATCTGATTTGCTTCTGCTCTACTTATCTAGATTTTGGATATCATGCATATCTGTCTTTATTACCCATAGAGTTTATTTGGACTTACCCCCGATAGCTTATTTACCTATTTCAGGTTAATGTTTACCGAAGTGCTTAGCAACCAGTCTCGATTTCAGCCCTTTGTGTTGTACTTTTCGAGTATTCGTACGTGTTATTTTATGTATTGTATTTCATTTCTTCGTCGAGGACTTGTCTTCATATTGTTTGTGGCATGGATTGTACTTTTGAGTCCTTTATTGGACATTGTGTGATGTGATTGTGCTGTGCGCCTGCCCGGATGGCAGATCAAGTAAGCCGAAGTGGTTTCTATATTGTGATGCATTTATTTTCAGCTGCACCAGTTGGGATTGGCTGTTTCTTTTCTTATTTGCTGTGATTGAGGTCGGAGGCCTTATATATGTGATTATGTGTATGCATGATTGCCCCAAATGTCCGTCGTACAAGGAATGTGCTGTCCGATTGTATATTAAGCTAGCGGCTTCTCTCAGGAGCGTGACAGTCCAGAAGCTTAGCGTCCCAAGGTTCGTGCTCCATTTAGAGGAAAAATTTCTGTAAAATACGTCGTAGATCCGTGGATGCCTAGGATGATAAACTAGTCACCCTTCTACTGCACCATAGCCGCAGGGGCGCAATAGTTCCTTCGTGTGCGACGAAGAGGGGGTCGGCGTCTGGCAAAATCGAGAGAGGAAATAGAAGAGGAAAAAAATTATATGTGAGAAGGCATTTTGTAAAAAGACCCTCTACACTTAGCTATTCCAAACAACGCCCTCAGGTTTCGTTTTTATGCATTTTAACCCTCCAATTTTGGTATTTAACAATGCCAATATTTCTTTCTTTGCAGACGTTACTAGTTTCTTCTTCTCAAACCTTATTTATTAGCTATATCACTCAAAGTAATTACTCACCAACCTACAGATACATTTGGGTTTAAGTCTACCATTTGCTATAACAACTTTTACTCCCGTAACCATTTTTCCCCAGACTGACAACAAATCAAACTCTATGACTTGTTCTCTGTCTAAAATTTTCTGTTTCTTAGAATTGATCTTCATGTCAGCTTCCTCATACGTACGGTACTTTTCCAGATGTTGGAGGGTTTTCAGACAGTTAGACTTGTATTATGTGGCAAAAATTTGATTGGAGATGGTGCCATTTACTTGTCAATTTGGCTTGTAGATTAGCTATGCCACTATTCATGGGTATGGAAGGCTTCAGATTGGGCTTGTTTCATTGTTTTAAGCTTCATTGAAATTGTTCGTTCTTCTTTTCTAGGTTTTAGAATACTAGAAATTGCTCGTTTGCAAGTTTGCTATCTTTGTTGTGATGCAAAATAGCAGAGGAGCAGGTTCTTAATCATGAATGAGTCTCTCTCTATGACTCCATTGATATTGGATAAAAATGAGTGACTTTACGGTTAAGCATGGTGATAGAGTGACTGATAAAAGAGAATGATGAAATAAAAAAGGAGAATGAAAAGAAAACAGAGAGGTGATCCACATGAACAATATTTCCTTTCCAACAAAAAATTGTGTTGGTCTTAAAATGAATATCAGACATCAAAGAGCTTTTTGTCCAAATATGTTCACAACAAGATAAACCAAGTCTCGATTCTTCAATTTCTACTGAAAATGACTTTGGATATTTTAAAAGGGAAGTATCCTTGATATGCTTTAACATTGACTGGTGTAGTACATAATTAATTTGAGGAAAAGGCTAGAAAGAGAAGAAGATATAGATAAAAGATAGGAAACAGGAAGAAAATAGTTTGAAAGAATAGTGGTGACCCGAAATATAATGCAAAATGCATTATAATTTGTCTCTTTATAATGACTATGGAGTCGAGTGTAAGACCTTTATGAATTTTTTCCCATTGACATTTGCTCCTCTTTATTAGCCATCTTTCATAATAGAGTTGACCTTTCTACATCTAGAAGCCCCAACACTTATTTGATTAGTCTCGAGGAGAAAAGATTTGCTTTTGTTTGCTCTATGCCTATGTCATCCTAACTTAAATGAATTCCGTAAAAGGTGAAATTTGTCATCTTGACGGCCAGCTTTCTACGACCATCCCATACATTGGAGGAAGTAATTGAGGAAATCCAAATTAGTAATTTCTTAGGCCTTGTCGAAATTTAACCATTTCTCAATTTTATAAATCTACCTTGTGATAATTAATTTGGCTATACCTCAGGGGCATGCTTAGGTCGAATGAATACCCAACAATTAGAGGGCCCATCACATATCAGTCCATGAAAATGGACATGAAAGGTCGATCTTCTCTTGTATCTTTTATATTTTGGCATCTCACATCCAGGTCAATCCGTCTCCATTAACCCATCAATCATAAAGTTTGTGCCTCAGTGGAGTCCAATCCAATTCTATGTCCGGAAAAAGAAAAGGCTCGCATGGAATGACAGTATTCTTGTCCTCTCCAGTCTCATGCATGCACGAAATGATCTGAGAGCACGATGTCAAGTAAATACTAAATATTTTGGAACTCTCAATGACTCCATTTTCGAGCAAATGGAAGCCGTCGTTTAATGAGTGAGAAATAATAACCGCTATAATTGAAGGATGCATAGTCAAACTGATTGATTAAGTCGGTCCAGAAGAATCCATGCTTGTTATACATGTAGATAATTTAAAAAAGTGAAAAGGAGCAAGCAAATTAGTTAGTTTTTTTTTCCCTGAAGAATCGCAGCAGAACTCTGAAGAGGCTCTTTCACATTGATTGCTCGCTTTCTTCTTTCTCCCCGTAGCCCTCTCCGGACGACACAATAGCAGCAGTGACCCTCTAGATCTAAGCGAATTTAAGGGGAATTAAAGCCTTTATATTATTTTATATGAAGAGATCCTTCACGCTAGTTTTATTCCCACTGCCCACTCAATATTCTGTCAGGCTTTTAGGCTTGTCCTTCTTGTTAATCACCAATTAACTGGTTCCATCTACTGGACTTTACCATTCCACTATTTGTGTTTGCTGTTGCTTTGGAGGCCTGCTTCACACCTAAAGCCACATGACAAAAAGAAAAGGGGAAACGACTAAGATTAATATGATGTTTATAACTTTTCTAATGATGTAGAAACTCGTCTTAATCTGCGCACACAGCACTAAACTATCTTCGGATATTGACCTCTCGAGGGCAGTGACAAATTGTGTTAGCGATGTAAAAGCACTGGGAGACATCAGATTTTGAGCAGGAGATGGGGGCAGAGAGAAAGGGAGGAAGAATTAAATGGGAGCTTTAATACGAACAGAAAGAAAGTTGGAATGTAATGTGAGGTAGCTGCAGAAGGTCCTCTCTCTATCTCTCTCTCTACTGTTCTATATAGCTGTGTTGGTGCTGCGATTCTCCTTTTGCCACTTGCTACTTGTTTGGAAGCTTGTTTAGTTGCTGTCAAGAAGCTCTTTTACTTGGCTTTCCTTTAAGGCCTTTGCTCACTTTTTTTGGTATATTGCTTCGATTTTGTTTGGATCTTGTGTTTCATTCCATCGTGAAAGCCAGAATAGCATTTAAGCCCTTTATTACGAAGCTCCTGCATTGCTGCAGAAAAGCTTGAATGGAATGAGCTTTTACTTTCTTTCTTTTTTTCATGTACTTGTTTTCTTCCTTTTACCATGTCAGTCCATGTACTGCAATGGTTATTTGCCTGCCTGCCTGGTCTGGACTTGAATTTTCACTGTTGGGCAATAGGGGCGAATGGAAATGGATAAAAGTAAGATATGTCTCCTCACCATGTGAGACCAAATTGTTAGATTTTCTTGTCTCGTTCCCCTTGTTGCTTTTCCCTCACAATAACTTCGGATTTTTTTAAGTTTCTATTCAACTAATTATTTTTAGCATTCCAAATGCAAATTTCTTGGTAGTGATTGTAAAATTTTGGCACGTTGAGAGTGAAAGATGTCATATCTGAAAAGGTCCCTATTTCATATATATGAAATCGTTGTAAATACTTGGCCCGATCGATTTCTCTGTTATACGTACCGTTTGTATCTGAATTTGCTATAAATGTTGGCACTTGTTTGTCTTTGTGGGGAAATGTTAAGATTTGGAGTTGACTGCAAACATAAAATCAACTCAGTGTTTGAATCTCTAATGCTGTGTTTGAATTTTTGGTGCATGTAAGGGTAATCAATTAATGCATTTAATGGTAGAGAATATATACGAATTTTATGTCGATCATAGTTAATGCTTAACAATTCATTTGGAAATAACTTCGCGATTCAATCCCAACTATATAATTATCCAGATGTCAGAAAATACGACACCAATTACTGCAATAAGGACGTTAATGTGATATGTTTATAACTCAAAGAAATCCTTAGCTATAGAGATCGAGCATTCAAGTAAATCATTCAAAATATATATATAATATATATATATATATATATATAATATATATATATATAACAATTAATTTTATGGCGTTCTTTTTTTGTTTGATCCTTACCTTTTTCTTTTGTCTTCAGCCTGAGCTTTTTGACATGCATATAGGAGGGTTTGGAGCTAGATTGAATTGTCATGTCAAAGGTGTGGTAGGCCCTCATATGTCCATGCATATCACAGACCTCATGCCATCTTTGTACCAACAACACAAACATATCTGCTCAGTATTAGAGGAGGGGACAGTGAGCTTGTCCTTTCTTTTCTCTCCTCTCCTCTCCTCTCCTCACCTCTCTTATCAGGCATTTGCTCATCAAAAAGACAGGGGTATCCTGATGCATGCTATATCACATAGTCTGCAAATTACGTTATGGACTTGATAGTAGTGCTGCTGCTCTTGTAGTGCTCTGACAAGGCAGCTCCACCATCGCCAAGGGTTCAATGCATCCTTTGGATGTACACCATTTTAAACCTATCACATCCTTTAGCATCTTCTGAATAATGAGGTGAGAATCTAAGCCAGCTCAAACTTGATGGAATTAGTATATATATATTTGTGTTGATGGCATTTGAAAACTAATTAATTTGCAGAGTTGAAAATATTAGAGTGTTTGTAGTAAGTAATCTAACAAGTAACAAAAGCAAACTCCATGACCAAATTCTGATCGCCAATTAATCCACTTTCAAGCTTCAATTAGGAGCCTGCAAATTCTGATTGTAGTATAAAAATCTAACAAAATCTGAATCTATCTTATGTTTTTGATAATTTTGAACACAAATAGTTTGTTAGATCTTTACTAGTCTTTGTTAGTACTGATTGATCTGTTTGTACTGCACATTCAATATTATTATTTTTCTGGTCTATGATGAGGTCCAACATGACTTCTAATGCCATTAGATGGAGACACTGGGCGGATAAATAGATTATTGGTATTCCAAATCCAAACAATAATTTTCTTGTTCGATGTTTTATATATATATATATATAATATATATATATATTATATAAAATATAATAATATATAATATATACAATATATCTAACAGGCATATATATACGAAATTTGAATGAACGTTCTTGAAAAGGCAAGTCGTACTGTGCACCTCCTGCAGATTCAGACAAGGTGCCGCCGGCCAGCTAATTGACAAGGTCCTGATCTGTAACCCTATAGGACAAAAGGAGAGTAGGAAGGGGGAATTTGTTGGTCCTCCGACTATATAAGATCCTCCCTTCCTCACATGCCAGGGTGAAAACATTCTCCAGTTATATATATATATATATATATATATATATATATATATATATATATATATTCTGAGACAGACGTCGATCATAGGTTGCCAAATGCCAACTGCATTGCGTGTATATTCAGATATTCTCATGTCCCCGGTATATGTCGGTATATGTAATGCACGTAGAGGATTGCATATGTGTTTTATTTTGTTCGGGTTTAAGGAGGAACAAAACTTAATTTTAGGTTCCCCACAGACAACCTAAAAATATTATTTATGAGCATGATTTCATAAAAATTATGGAACACTCTTTCATTTAATATGATAATACTGTATCAGAATATCTCGTATTAAAAAAAATCTACTTTTTAAAAAGTCTCATGTACCTTTAGAAAAAAGATATCAGAGGTAAATGCAAGGTATGACATTTCAAACACTCCCTCTATGGAAACTGAATTTATTGAAAGCTTATAATTAATGATAGATGAGTAAATGACTTAAGAATAAATGAGGAACGTTGACTTAGGACGACCTTAAAGAATGTTGCAGTGCATGTACCCCCAGTGAGCATTAACTGAATCATGGGAGATAGATTTCTGTTCCTACTTCTCATTGCCAAATCGCCCATCGCCAAGAAATATATCTATATCTGACACCTGCCGAGAAGAAAATATATAGCGGCATAAATTGCAGTGAATTAACGAGAAGTACGTGCGTTGGTGCTCTCTCCTGCCATTGAAAGAGACCAAAGTTAAAAATTGGAGGATGGCTTGGAGCTGCAAAAGTTTTCCTTGTCAAATGTAGTTGTTGGTCTCAATCATCCTTGCGTTAATGAATTTAATGCTCACAAATTAAAGTGCTATTTATTTTACTCTCTCTCTCTCGGACGAAGCACCTGTTGAGTTCAGAAGTTTTATTTGCAAGTTTAGCAGCCGAAAAAAAAATGTGATCATGCTTCAAATGTCTTGAGTCTACACTTCCCTTCTTTGTCCCCAATCACCTCTTTGTCTGAGCAAATCTTTTGGTGATTTGCTGAGGTGTTTCAGAAGAAGAGATGTTTGGTGCATGGAAAATTTATAAATCGAATTAAGTAAAATGGGCACGTCAAAATAGATCGATCCCTGAGTTGCAGAGTAGGTTAGTAGCCAGTGCAAAGCTACGATTGTGGCGAAGTGTCGAGTTGCACAGCTGTCCTTGCTGTCAATCTATTTCATGTCCATGAAGAACCAACGCTTTCTCTTTCAAAAACAAGCACAGGATGAAGAGCAGGAAATGCACGAGCCCGATTTAATTCTCTGGGTTTTCCAAAGCTTTCCTTGTGGGTAATAGACATGTCAGGCTCTAAATGTGGGCGCAATTCTCCTTGGGACTAATGCCCCTAAAGCACAGGGTTTTTGTAGCGTAGGGCTTAATGAGCATTTTAGGAGAGAAATAAAAGCTCAGAACACAGATCCCCATGGAGAGCAGCACTACCACTGTAATCTATCCACCATTTGTTCATTGAAGCTAGCTCATTCTTTTTGCTTATTTTAAAGGTTCCTTACCTTCCACCTCTATGCTTATATCTTGGCCATGGAGCTCACTTAGAGCTCAGAGTTTGAACACTCAAACCGAAGCTCCAATGGTGGGTGGGTTGCTGGTTGGATGCGTGGATCCATTGCACGAACAAGGCAGAATGATTACACTGTGTACTGCCCAATGATTGAGCTGCCTCACCTTGGGCCTTGTTAACAATCCCTCCTTTGGATCGTATCCTCGGAAGAAGATGAAGTCCATGAACAACGCAAACACCGACGCCAACAATGCCTGGTTGGGCTTCTCTCTCTCTCCTCAAATGAACATGGAGGTTGCTCACTCCTCTGCTGGTAGCTTCTTTGTCTCTCCTCCATTAACCAGCTCTGGATTCATGTATGGTGAGGGCGGAGGAGGGTACCACTATTCTCAGCTATCATCCATTCCGCTCAAGACCAATGGTTCTCTTTGCCTCATGGAAGCCCTCACCAGATCGCAACAAGAAGGTACGCTTCAAAACTTATTTCCTCTTTCTTTATACAGCTTCCATAAGAATCTAAAAGGCCAACGACCTTGCTTTTTTTATGGCTCCTTGCATTCACGTGAATGAAGTAATGGTGGCATCTCCATCTCCCAAACTGGAAGACTTCTTAGGCTGTGGTCCAAACATGGGTGCACACGGCCGGGAAGCAGCAATGGCTTTAAGCTTGGATTGCAGGGACCCTCTCCCTCATTCAGGCTCAGACATCCTCCATCACCACTTTCCACAATACCAAGATGCCTTCTTTGCTCCGTTGACCAACCATGAGATGTACCAGGCCCCCATGGGAAGTTCAAGCCAAGCCATGGCTTCCATGGGCAATGGGGACTTGCAGTCCTTGAGCTTGTCCATGAGCCCTGTTTCCCAGTCGAGCTGTGTCACAGCTCCACAGCCTGCCGGTCCGACCGCTGTCGCAGTCGCCTCCGACTACGTGATCTTGGATCCTACTAAAAAGAGAGGCTCCAAAGGTGGCCAGAAGCAGCCTGTTCATCACCGCAAGTCGATCGATACATTTGGGCAGAGGACGTCCCAGTACAGGGGCGTCACAAGGTCATCTTGTTTTTCAAATTTCTTTCTTATCGCATATAATTTTGTCATGATGATTGACGACATTTGTAGTAATGAACGTTGAACTTGCTACAGACACAGGTGGACTGGAAGATATGAAGCTCATCTTTGGGACAATAGTTGCAAAAAGGAAGGGCAAACAAGGAAAGGAAGGCAAGGTTAGAACTTATGATGCACAAACATTCAACAAATTTTTTAAAACTAATCATTCGAAGTTTAACATTTCTTCCTATCCAATTAATTGTTTTCTTGGCTGGGTGTATGCTTGTAATAACGGTGAACTTGGAGGAAGCAGTTTACTTGGGTATGCTTAGCTTCTTTCCCCCTTCCAACTACTATCATTCTAGATCTGTCTAAAACTACCACACCATTAATTCTTGTACCACAGGGGGGTATGATATGGAAGAGAAAGCCGCTAGAGCCTATGACTTGGCTGCTCTCAAGTATTGGGGTACATGCACTCATATCAACTTCCCGGTAAGCCATAGAAGATTTCAGTTCTCCAAAAATTCCTATTGATGTGATATTGTTTATGGTTTGGTGCAGCTAGAAGATTACCATGTAGAAATCGAAGAAATGAGGAACATGAGCAGGCAAGAATATGTTGCTCATCTAAGAAGGTTGAACCTTGCTTTTCTTTATTCACAGTGGTTAATTTGAAGTGTAACTTTCATGGTTCTTCATTCTTTACAATGTGATCATTTCCCATTATTCACAGGAAGAGCAGTGGGTTTTCGCGTGGAGCATCGATATACCGGGGAGTCACTAGGTCTAATTTGGATACTTGTATAGGCCATTTAGTTGAATCCCTTGAATATGTTTTTAACTCGATGACATATCTCCAGGCATCACCAACATGGAAGGTGGCAAGCTCGGATCGGGAGGGTCTCTGGAAATAAGGATCTTTATCTGGGAACCTTCAGTAAGTTTAATTTGTAGTTTGAGCTGTTGGTTTAGCATGTTGAAGCAAATATAGTGTGTATAGAACTCTCTGACACAAGTGTGACAAATATGACATTGCTGCTAAATCTTTGACACGCTGATCGTCTCAACATTCTGAAAGGAAAAGAAAAAGAAGAAAAACAAAGCCTTTGGGGCCAAGCATGCACGCTAGAGCAAGACTTTATTGGCTAATAGTTGTGCTTTTCACAAGGCTGATATTTCAGTGACCCTAAAGTCTTTGTTTGACCAATTCATCACCTTTGATTCGTAAAAAAAAAAAAGACTGACAGAAATTATTAGAAAGCATTCACCGAGCTATGATGATGGTTGTTAGGAGCTACTTTTGATGCTTACCATGTTTTCTTCCAAAAAGTTAAGCCTTTGATCATCTTTTGTTAGGCATTCTTGTTTCTGACACACACTTGAACTTGGGATATTGCTAGGTACTCAAGAGGAAGCAGCTGAAGCCTACGACATTGCTGCAATCAAGTTCCGCGGTTTGAATGCTGTCACAAACTTTGACATTTCAAGATACGATGTGGAGAAGATCATGGCAAGTAACACTCTTCTAGCCAGCGAACTCGCAAGACGAAACAAGAAGGTAGAAGCCCATGGCGTTGCTCCATCAGCTCAAAATGGCAACCCAGAGCTCGACGTAACTGCGATGAACAACACAAGTAGCTCTGATTGGAAAACAACCCCCTATCAATCTTGCAACCAGAAACCACAATCCTTTGAAGAACAGAACCCGAAATTCATAACTAGCATTGCTGAATACCAAAATGAGCACTTTGTGAACAACCTTCAGAGCCTAGTTGGAGTCATGGGTAGTTCAACACAAGGTGTCATTAATGTTTCAGACAATCTGAACATCACACAAGGATTGAATCCCCTGTCGCTCGTTCCGGGCTTGAGCAACTCTGGAGAAGTAAATTCTGATAAGGCTGATATCTCCGTACTATTTTCCAAGACTCAACGAAAGCTCATCAGTGCGACACTGAACCCATGGATGCCTCCACCACAGCTAAGGCCCGGACTGCCACCGCCTAGCATGCCAATGTTTGCCGCTTGGACAGACACCTGATCAAGCTTCCGCGAGCAACTGAAGATAGCACCAATTCAAGAATTAGGGAAGATTGGGGAGGGTGGTTTAGTTAATGATCATACTTTGCAATAGAGTTTGGTGATCTTTTGGACCTGGCCTCTGGTCTTCTCCTGTGGTGCTCACATGTGTATCTTCACCTTCTGGGCTACCTGGGGAAGGATTTTGCAGTGCAGAGGCTTTGGCATTCGTAGAGTAGCAGCTACTTTATCTGCGTTGATAATTTGGATGTTATAAACTTCTCTATTGTTTTGTTAGACAAATCTCTTCTACGTGTCTTCTGCTTTGAAAAATACTTTTTTCTGGAAAAAAAAATCGAGCGGCATCTTCTGCAACCGAAATCACTTTTTTTTTTCTTTTTTTTTTTCGAGTGAGAAAATCCGCATAAATCTGTAACCGAAGTCATGCGCTGGGCACACGATGAAGTTGGATTATAATTATTCGACATCATCGGTTCAATTTAAACTCATCGTGCAAGGTGATTTATATAAACTATTTTTGATATATCCCGAGGAGCCGCTCGTCCGATACCGACCGGACTGCTTCTCCCTCGAACCGGTGGACAATCCGGAAACCCTAGCACATCGACTCTCGCGGTAAGCCTGTACCCAAGCCTATAGAGCTGGAACAAGGCACCGAACGCGTAAAACAAACAACGTCGTCAAACAAAAAGATGCGTACCGGTACGACTTACGACAAAGCAAAGTAAAACGAAGGCCTCCATAGCACACAAAAATACAACCATATCGAAAATATAACAGCGGAAAAGGTGAAGTAATAGAAATAGAAAATGAATAAGAAGGGTACAAACATGTACCCACAACGAATACAAGAAAAATCCTCGAAAGTCGCCTCGACACACATACACAGGGACAGGCAGACAGGCACTCCAGTCGATCATCCTGAAATAGAGGAAAAACAGGTCTAACGGTGTGAGTCCTAGAACTCAGCGAATACACAGGTATGCACAAGGAGATATAATAACAGTAAGTACCAGCAACTATAGAAGTAAGTGCAGTAATAATAAAAGCAGATCTAAACCAGCAGACGAGAAGTATACCTACCTGTACCGAACCATCCCCGTAGTATGCATGTCAACCAAGTGCAGCAATCAAGTAGAGCAATCACAACCAGATGCATCAATGCACAGTATGCTCATGATGCAGCATGGGCCACCCCTGACGCCAGTCGGCTACTATCGCCTCTACGCGAAACCGAGTGGGTAGGGCTCTGACCGGGTCCTCCCTCCACTTAAACGGCTGTCGTCGTGCCTCACACGACACCGAATGAGCCGGGTCTCAGACCCTGAACGTACTCTGTCATCGGACAAAGTGACGTTCCCTGCCCCTCACTATCATCGGATAGGTAGGGGACCTGTCGGAGCGCCGTGGCCTATAATCCACTAACGAAGAGTGGAACTGGGACTACACGACAGGTAAAGTGGCAGGTATGACGACCCATCTCAACCACTAGGGGAGTCAAGGGTCGCCTGCATATGCCCCTACACCAGTAGCACGTACGACGACCCATCTCAACCTCCAGGGAGTCAAAGGTCGTCCGCCTATGCTACGTGCACGATGATGCATGTCACTATCCCATGCATCACCCGCTATCTAACTCTACTGTCACTATATGAAATGCAGTAGTATAAATAACCGGGATGCACCATAGCCTAAACCCTAGCGCGAGGTATAAGGTATGCTATCCGTAAATCTAACAGATATAGAAATATGGAACAGTAACCTAAGCAGATAACAAATATCAGAATAGAAGTACAGGAATAAAACTATCAGGTAACCCTACTGTTACCATATCTAGCTATGCATAACAGATGACTATATCTAGTGAAGATAAGTCCAGCGTACTCGCCTCGATATGAAGAAATCCACGTGACGAGAATCCCCCGTCCGAAAATATAATATCCACGACGAAAGGATCAAATCAATGCCCTGCATCAAAACAAATACAATTTAACTAATCATACAACCAATTAGATACTTAGTCAAATATATCATCTAGATTAATTAGGGTTGATTATAACTAATTAATCCCCAACTTAATCCCTTACAGCAAGACACCAAATCAATATCAAACTCTAATCCCAAAACGAATCAGACCCCCACACACAGTAAACCTACAACCCGAACCATCCTTGATCAATTCTCCCTAGCCCACTGCAAGCTCCAGATCAAGATATCATCTGAACTCACCATTTCCAAAGGGAAAACAACAACTCAGATTCAATCTCCCCCACAGCACCGATAAAAGTCAACACACAGAATCCTCTGCAACCAGAACAGAGACTCAAACTCCACGGCAGGAACAGGGAACACAAATAGAAATTACAAATCCAAACACCAGAATTCAAACCTCCAATCCGATTCGATTCAAGCTCAAACACAAACCACAATCAACCACAACTCCTGATCTGATCACAATCCAAAGCCACACTCTCCATATCATCCGCCCGGCAACTCAATCCGACCAATCACAACAACTCCATCCGACTGATCACAGCAGAAACAAGAAAACCATTCGAATCGTGGCTAATGAACTGCTTTACCAATACAAACAACGAAAGAAATTCAAGCTACAATTAACCAGATCGAAACCCTATCCACAGATCCAGAACCCAAAACGAAAGCAAATATCAAACCCCAATCCAAGAACAACATCGATCCAGATCAAAGAATGAGAAGCCCATAGGAAACCTTACCAGAATCTTAGTTGCGTCGGCAACCTCAAATCCGATGCCTCCAACCACTGAAGAACAGGATCTTCATCAGCTCTGTGCTGATCCTTCGCCAAGAACCCCAACACAAGATCCCTTTCCTTCTGCAACCCTTCGAGTATGCAACAACTCGTGCCCTAGAAGCCGATGCTGGATTAACAGTGGAAGGAAGGCAAAGATCCCCTAGATCGAAGCCAAGAAAATAATACGCTAACGGCACTTACCGGCGAGGATGGCACAATCAAGCGCAGCACCGACTCGAAGCTTGTCGCGCTCCAGATGTGCTCCGGCGAGTGAACGGGAAAAGAAGAAGCAAGGAAGTCGCTCCGTGATCGCGGTCGCCAGCCGCGCAGAATGACGAAGAAGAAGCAGAGAAGAAACGGAAGTCAGCGACCTCGGGCGGAGGGCGACCTGCAGTCTCCGTCGGAGAAGAGAAGAGGAGAGGAGGAAGAAGAAGAAGAAGAAGAAGCTGCGGCTCGATCGCGATTAGCAACGGGGAGAGCGAGTCGGCATTTAAGTGCCCTAGGACTTTTGCAAATAAGCCCCTCCTCCTATAAAACCAATCTGAGCCCTTATTTATAGGACTTTTGCAACCAGGCCCTCCAAGGTTTCGATATTTAACAATGAAGAAGCAAGTTCGTCAGGATTTTAAGTTTGTGGGGTTGGGTTTAGATTTGGAGGGGTTGGGTTGATGTGTTTCTTAGCTGTGTAATGAATTATTCCGTGAAAATGTCATCGCTAGAAGTGTGATCACCCTATCAATGTTGGGTAATCCTTCGTATTTCTTAAACTCAAGTAGACTCACTTAACTAAATAAGTTCGATATCTCATATTGATTCATTTGAATATGATCATGCATTTTAGTAGTCCTACTTGATCAAAGGGCTCATAGATATCACTCCTGTCATATGAAAGTAATAGATCTCATCTATATCAATCATATCCCTCCGCATAATTTGTCGCATACCCAATGATCAACTTTATAGTCCACCCTGTTACAGGTGACGTTTGTCGATACCAAAGTACACAACTTCTTATGTAAGAAATCGTAGTGATTTTAAGTCTCAGGATTATTCATACCAATAGTCACTACGAGAAAGTTTATAACATTCATAAAAAAATCTATAAAAATTATTCATGGCGGGTCAATTCAATATATATTCTCTAATATATGTAAGCACCCCAGATTAGTTTTGATGTGATCAACCGATTTAAGTTAGGTCATAGTATTTTTAATCCCTGTGTCTAAGTGTATCGAAACTTATGAGCGCAGAAAGTCGAGCGGAAGACGCAGCGGTCGGGAAGGATGACACGGAAAGAGAGTCGACAAGCTTGGTGCATGCATCCGAGGGACGCAGAGCTCTGCGGAAGAGTACGTCGACTCGTTGTTATTCGGTTGTTTATGCATTTTGGTATCATGCTCTATTCCTGCACCGTTACATACTGACGACTATTGGGTTTCCATATGGTTAAGCCATTGTCAGTCATTTAGTTGCTTCGTCATTCAACCACTTGTTGTGGTAGTTGTAAGAGTGCGAGCAACTGTCCTGTTACGCCACACTCGACCACTAATGTACAGTGGATGTTAGAGTTGTAGGCAAGCAGTTGTCACCCTCACCGTTGTTTACGAGGGATATCAGAATTGTTGGTGGCTCGCCCTTTATCTCGGGGTTTTTGGAGTAGTTGGCTCCTCAACATCTTTTCCACTCAACCACATATATCAGTGGTATTCGTTGGAGTGCGTACAGTTATCACTACCCTACCCACTCGGTCACACAGATGTGATGTGTTGGCGACTTAACTGACATTAAGGGTGCATATCATTGCATCATATGCATATATTGTATTTATGTATTTTCTTATGTTTGTTGCATTTATATAAGCTATGATTGTTGCATTTGGTTGACATGCATGTATGTTGATATTGTGTTATCTTATAGGTTATCACGTTGTTTTATACATGCTTCAATGTCCTCTATTCCTCGAGATTGTACACCGTTGTATCGGTTGTTTCATATATCTGTTGATATCATGCATTTGTCGATTCATACACTCGCAGAGTCTACCTAGACTCGTCGCCGCCGCCATCTATTTTTGTTTCAAGTAGCAGGTCATTACCTGGAGCAAGGAGAGGATTCAGTTGTCAGTCCCACGGTGTCGAGTAGTATTGGATTTTGTTTCCATATTTAGTTTATTTTTGCAGCTATTTTATTTCTTCGTTTTCGTTATTTTCTCACTTATTTCTTAGACTATATATATTTTATTAGTCCGATATTGTCGTAATAGAGGTATGTTCATTTTTGGACTAATGTTGGAGTTTCGTCGGTATTCGGATTTCCGTTAACTTTATTTCTGCTAAAAGACAATAACGGTTTGAAATGTTTAAGCTTAGTTTATCTTTATCATTCATATTGATATAAACTGCGTGGTTGTGCCTTTATATATCCAATTATGATGGCTGAGCCATCTTTTATGTTGTGAGTGATGTATTATTTGTCCCAACTTGCCCGCTATACAGGGGAGGCGCTGCCCGATTTTCGAGTAAGCATGTCCCTCTGGGGCGTGACAATTTTTTGTATCAGAGCAAGGTTTTTGCGATGTTTTGGTGTCTATGGGTTTACAGAGTTGTTTTACGAGATCAATCAGTATTTTACAGATTTGTATATTTTTGTGAAGACTTTTTCTTGACATGGTTGGGTATGGTTGTGCTTTGGGACTTGGCAGCGACGAGATCTCTCCCGGCAACAAGAAGTAAGTTGGTTTTAAATTTTGATAAAATTATATCTAAGAAATGCGTGTTGGTTTTGTTAACAGGTATGCCTCGTCGTATTGAGTTGTCTCCACCCTGTACACGTGGTCGTGGACGACGATCACAGGGGAGGCCAAAGGAGGCCAAGAGAGACACGAGTCAGGAGGTTGAGAGGACCACTAGGGTGGAGCCGACTGGTCGGGGACCAGCTCACCAGGACCTTTTGGTGAGCTGAGACCTCCACCACTGAGAGTATCTCCTCCTGTATATCCGACAGTAGTTCCAGTGGTACCCTCAGAGGCAGGTCCATCAGTCTCACCAGTGGCAATTCCTGGAGTGCCATCAGTGGTACCCCCTGCTCAAGCAGGTTGGATTCTAGACAGAGCTCAGATTCCATTGTTGGCAACGTCTGTGAAGGGTCATTTCACACTGTTCCATGGAGAATCAGATCTGCATGCTGCTCGTGCCTGGTTGGAATCATTGGAGGGCACCTTCAGCTATATGACTCTCACAGACGTAGAGAAGGTGGAGTTGGCTACATAACACCATCGAGATCAGGCCGTCACTTGGTGGAATATGCAGAAGACTATTATTGGTGCACGACCAATTCATTGGGTTTCTTTTCGCGAAGCTTTTGAGGGCAAATATTATCCTGATGCGTTTCGTATGGTCCGACGACAGGAATTTCTTGCTCTTCATCAGGGAGATCGCTCAGTTTTGGAGTATGAGGCAGAATTCAATTGCCTGGCAAAGTTTTGTCCTCAATTGGTGGCTACAGAGGATTAGCGGACGACACAGTTCATGCAGGGCCTAGCTAGATATATCCAGTTACGTATGTCTGGATGGGCTCCTATTTCTTATTGAGAGACTTTGGACCGGTCTCTACACATAGAGATGATCCAGCATCAGTTGCATGGTGATAAGAAGAAAGGAAAGCAGATAGCACAGGTTCAGCAAGGACACAGAAATAGCAGACTATTGGTCAGAAGTGCAGTAGCAGGAGTCAAAGTACGCAGGAGAATTCTAGGTCTCATCCTCGACCCCAGAAGTCTGGAAGGATTTCAGCAGGATCGTCGCAAGGTTCTCGGCAGACCTGGAAGTCTGCTACTAGTGGAGCTCATTGTTTTCAGTGTAGATCTAGGGACCACAGCAGACCAGATTGTCCTCTAGAGCACCCCATATGTTATTATTGTAAGCTTCCGGGTCATGAGAGTCGAGGTTGTCCCTTGAAGGCTCAGCATAAGTTTGTAGTAGTTTCTCCCCTGGAAGGCCTGTCAGGACAACAGAGGTCACAGCGAGGCGACCGTTAGACTCAGACGTCATCCCGACAGCAGCAGACAGGACGTCAGCAGGCAGTTCCTCCACCAGTTCAGATTTATTGTATGCCTGAGTATGAGTACCCCTCACCAGCAGCGTCTAAGTAGGGATGGGGTCGTATTATTAGCTGTCATACCCAGCGTACCAGCCTGTAGTATTTATGGATTTGATAAATCGGGTTTTATGGAGTATTTGGACTGTTTCAAATTCTGTAGCGGATTGGAGCAATAGCTTATCGTCCGGCACTACCACCATTTTTGGCTAGAGTTCATGATGTGTTTCATGTTTCCATATTGAGAAAATATATACCAGATACTGCACATGTTTTATCTGAGGTGTCAGTCACACTTCAACCAGACGCGACCTACGTGGAGGTACCTATGCGGATTCTGGACCGCAAGGAGCATCAGTTGAGGAACAAGACAATCCGGTTGGTCAAAGTTGGTTGGCAGCATAGCACCACATTGATGAGGAAGCTACTTGGGAGCTCGAGGATACGATTAGAGCTCGCTACACTCATCTATTTATTTGAGGTGTGCATGGTTTAGTTGCATTCAGTATTTCTATTATATCTGTATTATTGATACCTGTAGAGCCGACCCCGGGTCGAGTCCAGCCCAGTTCAACGGGTCGGGTGGCCCGTTGACGCTGTTCGCCGGGCCGAACCGGAACCGGCCCGGCATCCTGCCGGGCCGGTTACGGTTTGGCGCAGCCAAAACCTTTGGTTCATTGCCGTTGGGAAGATTTTTTTTGGTTTTTTTCGACGATTAAGATCATTTGATCGTTTTTTGATCAATGGTTATGATTTAGTGACCGTTATGATCCAAACTCTATAAATACGGAGACGTTCAGTGCCGGCGACAACATATTAGATGAACGATGATCAACTATGCCTCCCGGCTCATTGGAAGCTCAAGCATTACTAGATGATTGGACCAGAGCCGAGAAACGAATACAAGGAATGTAATTTTCAGAAGACGAAGTCGAAGAATTTGATACCGAAGGAACGAATACCACGGGAACGGGAGGAAATGGAAGTGAGTGATAAATGATAAAAATGTAGAAGAATTACGTGGACTTTGATTTCCCTATACCTTAAGGTGATACGTAGGCAACTTATATAAGTGCAAGCCCTTTTTTTAATAAAATTTATTTTTTAAATTTAATTTTTAATTTTTTTAATATAATAATCTTGAACCGTGTCGAACCGTGAACCGGCGGTTTCGAACTGTGAATCGTAACCGGCTTGGGCGGTTAAGGTTAAGGGTCGACCTCCCACGAACCATCGAACCGGCGGTTCCGAACCGTCGAACCGTCGGTTCCGAACCGTGGTCAAGTCTAGATACCTGTTGTGGTTGACTAGTACCTGTTGAGGTTTGCTAGCGAAATTTAGGGACCAAATTTTTGTTAGTGGGGGAGATTGTTAAATACCGAAATTTAAGGGGTTAAAATGGAAAATTTTGAAAACTAAGG
Organism: Boesenbergia rotunda; assembly: GCA_024364735.1. Taxonomy (NCBI): domain Eukaryota; kingdom Viridiplantae; phylum Streptophyta; class Magnoliopsida; order Zingiberales; family Zingiberaceae; genus Boesenbergia; species Boesenbergia rotunda. The sequence continues at coordinate 600,099 of JAGFNQ010004601.1, forward strand.
GTCTGGTTAGGATTAAACAAACTGCGAGGGCTTTATTACAAAAAGCCAAAACTATATTAAAAACCCTAACATTTCCTCTCTTAATCCCGAAATCAATTCCCTCCCCTTCGTCTCTGCCCCGACGCCGCAACCAGCGACACCGACCGCCGCCGCCCGCCTCTCCTTCTCCTTCTCATTCCTCCTCCTATTCTCCTTCTTCTTCGTCTATTTTGACACCCACGAATGAGGCGCTGAGGGCCCGTCTCCTAATCGCGCCGCCACCCTCACGAAAGCCCTAAGTTGCATCCTTTTCTCCCTCGCGATTGGAGTCCTAGCCGAGTTGCCCTCTTCGCACGCAAAGGAAACCGCCCAAGCCCCTACTGTTTGAGCCCGACTTCCAACTTCCTCTGCCTCACGATCGCAGCATCGCCACCAAACGAGATCGCCTCCTCCGTGCTTGTCGACGCGCGTAAGGTGAGTGGTTAAGGTTGGTAAGGCTTGGCCAAAAAACTTTTGGTGTGGAATAATGGATAAATGTATAACATCCTATGCGTGTTCTGTGGTTGCTGTGGATTAAAGGATAAGTGTATGACATAAACAATCCTATGCGTGAGATGCTTGTATTATTTAATTAGTTTGGTTGGTGGCTGCTGTAGGGTAGGAGTTTTGATTAAATGGTGTTTTGTAGTTGGAGGTTAGTGATCTTGATTGTAATTGCTTAGACATACATGTAGTGTAGATTCTGTATGTTGCGATTTTAAAGTGGTGGAGGGATTGAGAGAGATGTCTTATATAAACAAAAGGCGAAATCGCTCGCCCCCAGCGCCCCTGTCGCACCCGCCCCAAGGCCATCACGAGGGAGGTAAATCACGGTCCCCGGAGTAATTAGTGCACAGTTGGGCCGAGAATTGATATACTAAACGCCCAAAGTTTTAATCCAGTGCGCCTCGCGCGACTCGAACCCAGGACCTCTTAAACAACACCCCCATGCACTAACCGCTCCGGATTCCCGTGGGGACCGAGAGTTGTCTTATATAGAATACAAGCGGGGAGGTTGAAATGGAGATTAGCGTTGAGTATTTTATGTGATCGTAAAGTACCTATTAAATTTAAAAGAAAATTCTACAAAATCGTAGTTAGACTTGCTATGTTATATGGTGTTGAATGTTGGGTTATGACTCGGACACATGAGCAAAAGATAAAAGTTGCAGAGATGAGGATGTTAAGATGAATGTGTGGACATACGAGGATAGATAGAATAAGGAATGAGAGCATTAGAGATAAAGTCGGAGTTGCATCTATTGAAAAAAAAACTTCGAGAGACACGTTTGAGATGGTACGGACATGCATGTACTTAGACAATCAATAACTGTCCTTGTTAGGTGATGTCAAACTATATTAAATACACACATTAAATGAGGGAGAGGAAGACCAAAAAAGACTTGGTTAACAACAATAATACAAGATAAATTTTATTTAAATATAGATAATGATATAATAGGGGATAGAGTCCAATGGTGTAGAAAGATCCATATAGCCAACCCCATCTAGTGGGATAAGGTTTAGTTGTTGTATTTAGGTTTCTATTTCTTCTAATATGCATTTGTTAATAGTGGTTTGGGGTAATAATTCACACTATAAAAATATTCTAATTAAAGCAAACATGTATATAGATTTGCACTCAATACAATATTCATAAATTTATTATATAAAAATATTCTAATTAAAACAAGCTATGATGTGTAAGATAAACCTAAATTATAAAAGAAAAATAGATTTCAAATCAGACAAATAATATAGTTGATATACTTTAATTAATATAAAAGTTAGTCATATAAGACATTCAACTTTCAGTATCAACAAAAACAATGGAGAGAAAGAACTTGGGTTGTGATGCATAATCTATTCAATATATATCATCTTTTAAATTTTATATGGTCGTAATTTTTAATTCGAGAAAATTAGACTCTGTCGGTACTTACACCGGTAGAATTTAAAGATTTATATTTGTTATGAGAAATTTGTAACCATCAATTTTTAGATCCAAAATTCACCGATTATATCCTTTTCAAAGCTTCTGAAGATTTTTTTTTAATAATTTCTTTTGGTATTTATGACAATTTTATTATTTCTAGTATTTTTAGTATTTTGATATTTATGAAATAGGGTTTATTTATATCAACATCATATTTTATTAATTTTTTTATATTAAGATTTTTGTTAAGAAATTTGCCTTTTTTGTATGAGAATTTATTTTCTTACATGACGGCGAAGATCGCGAGGGTTTACTGTCGATGACTTACTATAATGCTTTCATGATTTACCCCGTGAATCTATAAAAAATTTTCGTAGAATTAAATTAATCACGTTTAAAATTAATTGAATCATAAAAATTAGACACCTGTGTTAAAAAAATAATGGAGATAAAGTCATTTGGCAATTTAAAAATTGCATATGGACCTGAAATAAAAATATATTGAACTTTACATAGACTATAATAAATGTCAAAAACAAAAAGTATTATAAGTAATTTGGCATGGTCAAAATTAATCGATTCAATTTGAACAAATTTAATATCAATATTAAATGAAAAAAATAAGAGTGTTGATTTTCATTAAATCAAAGATTGTTTGCCTTGGTCGTAAAGTTACCCTACCCAAACGCTCCACAGATGTCAATTCATTCTCAAATTTGCCAAAACTCACTTGACAATGCCTAATTCCATTCAACCTCTCTCTTTTTGCCATCTTCGTGAAAATTGTGTTGATCTAGACATGTCATGTATCAAATCTTTTCTTTAATCCAAATCATATATTTAACCTTTACTTAATTCTATATTGAGATGTCATCGCTTCCTGTGTGACCACAGCATTAACCCCCTTTTTCAGGGCTCACTTTTACGACATCATCTCTCTGTCAGTATCTCCCTTGGCATGATTAGAGCCAGTCTATGCCCACCTAATAAAAAATAAATCAACTTCAAAGAACAGTCTATTATATGATAAAGAAAACAGAACCTGTTTCTAAATTATGCTATCTTACTTCCTTTGACAACTAAAGCAGAGGCATGGCGAGCTGACAGCTTCTGCTTGGACTAGAATCACCAAAGCATGCAGGGATTACATTAAGCTCATTAGGTAGTAATTATTAGGAGTGTGTGTCTGATAGATGCCAAAGAACTGAGGACAAAGTGTCAGCTGGTGACTGTCACTGTCATGCAATTAAATAGCAGGAGTCATCTGAGATTGCATGAATTTGTTTATGATGAGGATAGTTCAGATTATATTCTTGGGTTGTCTGGGACTACCTTTATTCCTTTAGCACTTTAGTATAAGGGTTGGGTTGAGGGCACATGAAATTTTTTTTTTGTTTGTTTTGTTTTTTCGAGGGCCTTGACGTTATGTAGAGGGGTGTTTCTTCCAACACCTTGCTTGAGATAGGAATATTCTCCTCCACTTTTAGCAGTCATTCTTTCACGATTATATATCTACGTATATTTATATTTAAAAAATACAGTTGTATTAGTATATGGCAAAGTGCATTGTTATCTGCACAGACAGTGAGGCATTTTTCTTGATTTCAGTATCAAACTACAGTTAATTCGGACATCACGATTGCAGTGGATTGATTTATATATGATTGGACAGTTTTCAAGAGTTCATACGATAATCTTCTATCTGTTGCTAGCTGCGCATCATCAGTTGTTTTCAGCTTTAGAAAAGTTAATTATAAATTAATGTTCTAACAAATGATATTAAAAATGAGTGTAATGATACAAGAAAAATATTATTTGAGAAGGTAAAAGAAATTAAGTTTGAATTAAGACCTTGACGACCAGTTAGCTAGATTACTTCACTTTTATTCTTATCAAGACTAATTTTTATTATAAGCTATAAAATGGACTCATTACTGAACAAACAACCACTAATTGCATATAGTTACTAGTTAATAGATGCGTATTATTCTTGATTGGAAGTGATTTAATGTCTATTGTATAGATGAGTTGCTTCAAAAAACTAGTTAGTTTTTAATGGAAACGTTAGGCCACTTTTGTGCTTTAATTACATGGACATCGACAAATAATCAAAACCCTGACTTATTTATGGTCTGTTTAGGAGGAGGTGAGGGAAGTGTAAATAATAAAAAGTAATGTTTATCTTTGTTTGGGAAGGAGATGAAGGAAGAGGGCGAGAGAAGGGAAGAAAAACTTTTACCCTCCCTTACCCTTCAATTACCCTTCAATTGATTTATTTTCTTACATCTCAATTTGGATTGTAAGGAAGTTCAACTTCCTTTTTTTTCCTCTACTTGTCTTCTCTTTCCGCTATAACCTACGCTCAACCCATCCAAACAGAAAGTTACTTTAGTTGAGCACTTCATTTATTAGGGAATTAATTGCATGAGATTTAAAATGAAAAATACGATGATACATCTCTCCACCAAATACATAGAATTAATATCTGCAGTAACTAATTAATTACTTGAATCACAACAGCTAAACATTAATTATTGATACATCGATCTCCTAATTAATCAGCAAACCAGTTCAAGTTGTCTATCTGATCGAGCAGAGTCGCTAATTACGCTGCTTTCAACAGTGCATGGGTCATCTATTCCCTGGCCGAACCAGATCAGCATCTCGTCGAGCTCGGTGGAGAAGCCACCGCCGAGTAGATTTGTCTGCAAGGAACCAGAAGCAGCCAAGCCAATTCCGGCCGCTTCATCAAACGATTGTGCCTGGGAAATCATCGACGAACCCTGTTCGATTTTGGTCGACCACGAAGGTGGAATATTAGATTGCGTCTGGGTCCAATTGTCGCAGCCGGAATCAGGAATTGAATTGGCCTCATCACCATCGCCAGCCTTACTAGCTCCTTTCCTCCGGCGGCGGCCGGCACGGGGTTCCCTTCGGGGCTTGCCGAAGAGCTTCTTCTTGAGCCTGGTGTTCCAGTAGTTCTTGATGTCGTTGTCGGTTCGACCGGGTAATTGCGAGGCAATTATAGACCACCTTAGTAGTTAAAAGCATGCATAACGATGAATTAGGTCGAGTGAATGCATGGATAATTGTAGAATTAATAATTACTTGCCTGCTGCCGATGGTGATGTACAAGCTGAGAATGACTCGGTCTTCCTCGTCGGAAAAGGCCCCGTGGTTGATGTCGGGGCGGAGGTAGTTTAGCCACCGGAGACGGCAGCTCTTGCCGCAACGTTTCAGGCCTAAATCGATTAATTTAATGAGGTAATTAATTGCATCAATGAATGAATAATGGATCATTAAGCTAGCTAGCTAATTAATGGGATCGATCTAAGGAATATTTATATATAAGTTATATATGTACCGATCTTGTGGGGGAGGGCAATCCAGTTACCGCCCGTGCCGTGTTGATGGATGTAGGAGATGAGCTTGGCGTCCTCCTCCGGCGACCAGGGGCCTTTCTTCACGTTGGCTTTGTCGCAGCACGGCGCTCTTCCCATATCGTTGCTTGCGGCTAGCTGTTGGTTCGATTCGAGGAGTTATGATTCACCTATTTATCATGCAACACAAGGTGAGAGAGACAGTTGGCAACACTTCTTTTATCTGTGTATATCATAACATTCATTTCACTCTCACGGTCTATCCCCAAATATTACGAAGAAGCCCGCGGCATTATAATATAGTTGTAGGGCGACTAGTCGCTAATTCAGGTATCCACGATTCGATCCCCAGCTACGACGTATTTGTAAGAATTTTTCCTCCAAATGAGACGTGAATCCTAGGATGTTGGGCTTCTAGGCCGTCGTGAACGTTTTTCGATTTACTCTGACAGTCGGTGAAAAATTTATGTAGGATCGAATCGGTCGTTCGAGATTGAAAAAAACTCGTTATATATATATATATCCAAATATTACGAATAAAGTAATATATTAGCTAGGAAGGCAATAACGTCTTAAGTTACAAATGAAGTGTACGTGCAAATAAGTTTGAAATTTTCCAAACAGAGCATATATAGAAGCACTATATATATGATTTCATTATTTTGCCACTGTCGGTTGTCAAAACTAAACTAAATAATTATTAATTTTGAGCTTTTACTAAAATATATAGATTGTTTCTATTTTACTTCAGATCAAGTCAACGACTCACGATCATCGACGTTCTCTGAGGAAATTTTCAGTAAAGCGAATTTCTCAAGGCCCCTATCTTCTTCTTCTTCGACGAGGAGAAGAAAAAGAATAATTAACGATTTTTTTAATTCTAAACGATCGCGGGGGACGGTCCAATAGTCCAACACCCAGGATTCATGTTCCATTTGAAAAAAAAAAATTCCTGTAAAATAAACCGTAGTTAGAGATCGAATCATAAGTATCTGGGATGATAATTAATTACCCTTCCATATACATAATCCTGGGGACCTCTTCAATGTGGAGAAGAGCTGTCATTACATGTAGTGTAGTTTAATTGTTCATCCTCATTTCCATCATAGTCATATTGACAAGAAAAGAGCTAGCTATCTTCACCTTAGGCGGTTAGGCCTTAGGGCATCTCCAACGGTAGGCAGATTTTGTTTTTTTTACTTTTCTGTGGCCCCACAAAAAAGAAAAAAAAATAGACTAAGAAGTTGGGTTTGAAATATATATCGAAATCAACATCTTAATTTTCAATGACACGAAGAAAACAGAAAATTTAAGGAGCTCCTGCGGAAAAGGAACGATAACTAATGTTGGTTTTCTTCTCATTGCTTTCAAATATTTTTTTTCAAAACTTGATCTGAATCAATGTGTGTGTTTGTGTGTTTTTGCAACATTTTCAGCCGAAACTTAAGGACTCATTTCTACCGTTCTACGCAAGCCTTTCTACTCAAAGCTTCTCTACACTATGAAACCACATTTCCTCCTCCACCAAATTAATGTTGGGGTGTCAAGGGAAGCGCAAAAACAAAACAAAACAAAAGAAGTTGTTTGCTATGGTGGCAAGAGAGAAGAAAGGTATTTGGACTACAGCTTCTTGTGAAAATTGCTTGACAAAAAGAATGAAAACAGAGCCTATTTATAGGCTTTTACACAAGACTGTTTCAACCCCTATCTCCTAGTTAATAGGATCACAAAGCATAAAAATAAATCAATAAGCTAAAGAATCGGACAAACCAAAAGACTTGGACAACTACTTGCTAAACTTCCAAAAGATAAAACTAATTTTAAATCTTATCACCCTCCCTTAAACTAAATGTTTTAAAAAAATATTCGGTTTAAGAATTATCAAATGCGCATACTCAAGTCAGCTCCCTTAGTCTTTGAAATGTAGATAACTTCAATGGCTTGGTCATAATATCAGCAACTTGGTCTTCACTTGTGCAGAAGTAAAAATCAATTACTCCATCCTTTGTCAAGTCCCTTAAAAAATGAAACCTTACATCTATGTGCTTGCTTCTTTCATGCATGACGGGATTTTTAGAGAGTTTAATAGCTCAGCAATTATCATAATAAATTTTAATTGCACCATCTCGCCTGAAATATAACTCTTCAAGTATTTTCTTTAGCCAAATTGCTTGAGAAGCACAAACTGTTGCAGCTACAAATTCTGCTTCTGTTGTGGATAAAGTCACAATTGGTTGCTTCTTTGAACACCATGAAATAGCTGCTGAACTCATCATGAAAACATATCCCGAGGTACTCTTTCTATCATCGAGATCACCTGCATAATCACTGTCAGTAAAACCAATTAAATCTGATTTTCCATTCTTCTTGTAGAATAAACCATATTCAATGGTTCCTTTCAAGTATCTAAAAATTCTCTTGGCGGCTTGAAGATGTATCTCCTTTGGACTTTCCATGTATCTGCTGATAAGACTTACAGCGTGCATAATATCAGGTCTTATAGCTGTTAAGTACATCAAACTCCCAACAATTTGCTTATAAATTGTGCTGTCAATCTTCCTGCCTTCAGGATTTCGAATCAGCTTCAATCCTGCTTCAGCAGGAGTGTTAACAGAGTTGCAATTTTTCATTTGAAATCTGTCCAAAATTTCTTATGCATACTTCTTTTGGGAAATAAAGATTCCAGCTGCTGATTGAACTACTTCAATGCCCAAAAAATAATGCATCTTTCCAAGATCAGACATATCAAATTCAAACATCATAGATCTTTTAAATTTTGCCATCATGGCACTATCATTTCCTATAAAAATAAGATCATCCACATATAAGCAGACTATGAGCAGTTTTCTTCCATCTTCAAACTTTGTAAAAAGTGTATGCTCATATGGACATTTTTTAAACCCCTCCTCTGAAAAATATGCATCTATGTGACTATACCAAGCACGTGGAGCTTTCTTCAGTCCATATAATACCTTTTTTTAGTGTATAAACTTTATTTTCACATCCAGATCTTATATAACCAGGTGGTTGATCAATAAATACCTTTTCTTGAAGATCACCATGCAGAAATGCTGATTTAACATCCAACTGGAAGATAGGCCAAGATTTTTGTGCTGCCAATGCTATCACCAATCTAATTGTGTCAAGTCTTGCAACTGGTGCAAAGACTTCTTTGTAATCAACACCAAATTCTTGCTTGTAGCCTTTTGCAACTAAGTGTGCTTTGTACTTGTCAATTTCATCATTTTCTTTCAATTTTGTCTTGTATATCCACTTGACCCCAATTGTTTTATGCCCTTTTGGAAGATCGGTTAACTCCCATGTATTGTTCCGTTCAATAGCTTTAATTTCTTCATCCATGGCCTTTCGCCATTTTGATTCCTTGACAGCTTCTTCAAAAACTGTAGGATCACAATCGGAAAATAGGGCAAAATATCTAAGTGGATCATCAGATTGACCAATTCCAGTTACCTCGTAGTCTGCCATCCAAGCAGGTCTTCTTCTAGTGCATTGAGGTAGTTCTTCGCTTTCTAATATTGTTGGCAAGTTTAGAATATCTACTTCATTTTCTGATGGAAGTTGTTGGTTATTTTCTGTTGTTAATTGCTGCTCTTCATCAACTCCATCAAAGCTAGTAGGTATTTGTTCTTCAGGAGAGTTGTTGTTCCATTGCCAAAATTTTCCTTCTTCAAAAACCACATCACGGCTGATAATAATTATCTTAGTGATAGGATTATAAAGCTTATAAGCTTTTGAATGATCACTAACACCAAGAAATATATATTTTTCTCCCTTGTCATCGAGCTTGATCCTCTTCTGATCTGGAATATGAGCATAAGCAATACATCCAAAAATTCTGAAATAATCTACCTTTGGTTTTTGATTGCTCCATGCTTCTTCTGGTGTCATATTCTGAACTGCAAGTGTAGGATTTCTGTTTAATATATGGATACTCCAGTTGACTGCTTCAGGCCAAAAAGCTTTTGGAATACCACATTTTACCAAGAGACTTCGCACCATATTCAAAATAGTGCGGTTTTTCCGCTCACAAACTCCATTCTGTTGAGGAGTATAAGCTACAGTTAGTTGCCTTTCGATTCCATGATTTTCACAAAAATTTAAAAATTCTTGTGAGATATATTCTCCACTATGATCTGTGCGTAGAACTTTGATTGGACTGCCTTTTTCTTTCTCAACTAGCGCTTTATAGCTCTTAAAAGCTGCAAATGCTTCAGATTTTTCTTGCAAAAAATATACCCAAGTTTTCCGACTGAAATCATCAATAAAGGTGATTATATATCTCTTACCTCCATTAGAATATGGATTAATTGGGCCACACAAGTCGGAATGCACCAACTCCAAAGCTTTCTTTGCTCTCCATGATTTTCCTTTTGGAAAATAGTTTCTATGTTGTTTGCTAACAACATATTCTTCACAAACTTCAGAAGGAGCAGTAATTTGAGGAAGTCCAGTTACCATATGTTTCTGCTGCAATGTCTTTAATCCACCAAAGTTTAGGTGGCCATAACGAAAATGCCATAGCCATAAAACATCATTCACTTTTGCTGAAAAACATGAATGAGTAGTATTGTTCAAGTAGAGTGGGAACATGCGATTTGCTGTCATGTTAACTTGAGCAATTAAACCCATCTTTGCATCTTGAATTTGGCATACTCCATCTTTAATAGAAATCTCATACCCTTTTTCTTGCAGCTGACCAATACTAAGGAGATTGATCTTTAGATCTGGGACAAAAAGAACATTAGATATTGTATGAAAAGAATTTCTTTTGGTTTGGATAGTTACCCTTCCTTTTCCCATAACAGAAATGGTAGAGTTATCACCAAACTTGACTGTGTTGCGGAATGATTCATCCAATTCAGAAAATGCCTTCTTATCTCCACACATGTGATTGCTGCAACCGGTATCCAGATACCACATGTTTTGCTGGGGTTCTTCATTTACATGGCACATCATTAGGAGAGAGATTTCTTCTTCCTTTTCAACGGAGTTAGATCTTTCTTCATCTTGCTTATTCAGATTAGTACGACATTCTGACTGATAATGACCATATTTATGACATCTATAGCATTCAACATTGGACTTATCTGCTGATTTATGTTTATAAGTTGTTGAATGATTACCTCCTCTTCCTCTTCCACGAAATTGATTTTCTTGGTGCTGGTGACGTTGTTGTTGGCCATCACGATAATTGCTTCCTCTTGCTTTGAATTTTCCTCTTCCTTGCCTTCTATCTCCTCTTTGTATTGACTGATTTTCAGTTGAAACTTTCAATGCTTGCTCCTCTTTGTCTTGTTGGTTGAGTTTTTGTTCATGAACTAGCAAAGAACTTTGCAACTCATCAATTATAAGTTCATCAATATCTTTTGACTCTTCTATTGAACAGACAACAAAATTAAATTTTGGTGTCATTGATTGAATAATCTTCTCATCAATGGTGACGTCTTCCATTTTTTCACCATATATCCTCATCTTGTTGGCAGTTGTCATGGTTCTTGCAAAAAAATCTGAAACAGATTCCCCAGACTTCATGCGTAAAGTCTCAAATTCTGTCCGAAGACCTTGAAGCTGCATCCGCTTAGCCTTGGCATTTTCTTGATACTTCTTCTTCATGCAATCCCAAATATCCTTGGATGTTTCTTTGCAAAGAATTGTCTCCAAGGTTGCTCGATCTATGACTTGGAAAAAATAGTTCTTTGCCTTAAGATCCTTCAGCTTCAATGCATCCAACTCCGCTTTTTGTGCATTCGTCAGCGTTTCTCCAGTTGCTGGCTCTACTACTCCAGATTCAACAACCTGCCAATACTCCTTGGATCTCAAGAAGTGCTCCATTAACATGCTCCAACGGTCATAGTGACCATCAAAGCGAGGAATTGTCGTCTGAACAAAATTGTCAGTCATCGTGATAATAAACTGCTACTGCAGAAAGAACGCAAACTCAAATGTTTTTTTTCTCTCACAAAAACATTCACACAACTCAACCTTTTTCAACTTGTGCTCTGATACCAGTGTTGGCGTGTCAAGGGAAGCGCAAAAACAAAACAAAACAAAAGAAGTTGTTTGCTATGGTGGCAAGAGAGAAGAAAGGTATTTGGACTACAGCTTCTTGTGAAAATTGTTTGACAAAAAGAATGAAAACAGAGCCTATTTATAGGTTTTTACACAAGACTGTTTCAACCCCTATCTCCTAGTTAATAGGATCACAAAGCATGAAAATAAATCAATAAGCTAAAGAATCGGACAAATCAAAAGACTTGGACAACTACTTGCTAAACTTCCAAAAGATAAAACTAATTTTAAATCTTATCAATTAAAACACACACGATCATGCATAATATCCATTGGCATGATATCAGTCAATACATTATTGAATTGCAGGGTTGATCCTTAATTCCCGAAATTTATTTGGATGCATTTGAAAATATCTTGCCACTGCCAACATATTATAGAAGGCACATATCACATTCAATGTTCTGGAAAATCACTAACTTCTATAGTTCTATATATGCATGCATTTAATTGTAAGTTTAGGCAAGGAAACAAATAGCTAGATCGATCTTAACACTTGCTTTTGGAGTGCTATATACACCTACTGTTGCAAGGTACCAAATCGATCGATCGATCGATCGATCGATCGATCGTTTTTGTCAATATTTAATCCCTCTCTCTTTCAGTGGGTGCTGTCTCATATCTCCCTCCATGGCTAAGGCCGGAGGCAGGAGCAGAGGTCGACGTAAGATCGAGATCAAGAAGATAGAATGGAGGATGCTCGATCGCCATGTGTGTTTCTAGCTCCAAGCGCTAGTCCGGCGTCTTTGCCAAGGCCAGCGACATCTCCCACCACCCTTTGCGGTGCGGACATCGCCATCGTTATCTAGTCGACAGGTTTCTCTCCGGCCCCTCGGTGGAACCACTAGTGGACAGGTTTCTCTCCGGCCGGCAGCTCGCATTACAAACATTTGACTTCTGGCAGGATCGAGCAGCACAGTTGCACAGCTCAACCAACATGGAGATCACGAAGCAGTTGGATATTTACATCCAAACAATAACTTGGATAGTTACATGCACTCACGAGCCATAAAGATGAGTTGAGTGCGTCGTAAGTATTTCTTTCTTCTTTAGTCTATCCACCAGTTCGGTAATTCGAAACTAATTTGCAATTTCTCCAAATTAAATCTGTTTCTTTTTTGTTTGATATATATATATATATATAATTAGCGACGAGTCGAAATCCTGCAGTCTAACGAGCCGGCCCAGTCCGCAACCCAACAGTAGGCCCATCATTATATGCAGGACTCAGTTTCGCAGCCATTAATTAGCCCTAGAAAAAACATTGTATTCAATCTTATATTTAATAGTTGCACTATTTATTTATTTGGAACTCTTTAAAAATATAAGATACTTTTAGCCAAAATATTGACAATCTTATAAAGAATTAAAATGTGTGTCATCATTGCATTATAGCGATTCGTCCTTTTGCACCTCTAGTAGTGCATCATCATATATTATATATACATATATTTCTTTTTTATTTTAAATAATACAGGTACGATGATATTATTTTAATATGAACATGAAGCACCCACCATTAACTATTTTTTAGTTGAAAAATGTTTGGTGAAAAAACAAACACTTTTCTTTTTCCTGCAGTTAAGTTCGATTTGAGCGGAGGAAGAATAATACCATGATTTTGTGTTCCATTGTGCAAAGGGCAGTGGAGAGTAATTATTTTGAGCTAGCTACCGGATAAAGGATAGTTCGATTGATACTATATGATCATTCGCGAAGTGAGATGGACTCTCAAGAATGAGATGACCCCTCCTCCCCCGAATGCTATGAGCTATGGATATCGACTTCGATCTGTAAGAAAAGGACCGTTAGCGAATCCGTCAGAAAAAGTCCCCAATAAGGCACTCCCTACTAAGGCAAGGGGCCGACAGCTTCTACCCAGCCTGCCACTCCCTCCCCAGTAAGGCACTCCCTACTAAGACAAGTCAGTCCCCGGTGGTGGGAGAGTAGAAAAGCAATAAAACAGCGAGAAAAATACTATTGTACGTACCTTGCAACGGGAAGCGGAGAGGCTTATATAGCCGGGGGAGCCGACAGCTTCTGCCCAGCCTGCCACTCCCTACCGTAGGCGAGAGCAGGCAGGGCGTGGGCAGCATTGGCAAGGTGAGGTGTTGCATGCCCAAATAAGGCAAGGGGCACTGTCGGCTCACCGACGTACGTCGCCAGGCGCCGCTCGACCTGACGCAAATACAGGTGGTCGACGTGGTGCGGGGTGGCAGGGGATCACGGTGTCAGCGAGATATCCGCGATTTAGGCCTGAAATGTGTCAGCGTCGCGCCGCCCCCGTACCACCTTCTGCTAGTGTGCTGTCAGAGAGTGAGTATGACTGAAGGAAGGGCGGATCCCGAGATAGGTTCCTGACCAAATGACCCGAGTGATATCAGACTCCACAGCAGTACAATCCGCCTGCTCCCGAGTCATATGATAGAGTGGCCAAGTTAGAGGACGCTCGAGTCAAGGGCACTCGAGATCAGTTCGCCCGACCCAACCCATCGTGTCGGGACTTCTTCAGCTCTTCTCTTGAGCCTCCGTTACCATCGTGTGCCTTCGAGTTTGGGTCGTCTCCTCGATGTCTTTGAGCAGGTTGGGTGGGGTCAGATTCTACCGGCTCGATCGCTTATGCGGGCCCCCTGATTCACTGGGACCTCGGGGACCCTATCTCTTTCCTGCCCTGACCCCTGACGTGGCTCTAGGTCGGCCAACCAAACCATCAGTGAGCTAAGTCGGGATCACTATATATATATATATATATATATATATATATATATATTGGAAAGTAGAGAAATATTTTTAAAATAGATACGTTTTCAATATATAATTTATAGTTTTGAAATATATATATATATATATATATATATATTTGGAAAGCAGAGAAATATTTTTAAAATAGATACGTTTTTTATATATAATTTTGAAGTTTTGAAAAATAAAAATTAGGTGTAAAGTTTTCTGATCAAATGCCTTAGCTTAAAAAAAACATAGGCCGGCATCCCATGCAAGCACATTCGATCAGATCGGGTGTAAAATGTGCGTGTAAACAGTTGTGTAGCTCGATTCGCATTAATAATTCTCCTCAATAATGAATGACTAGAAAAGGAACTGCACAGGGTGCGTCCCCAGTGTATTATGTAGATGTTATACATATATGCTATGCTTCCCATTTATTTTATATATCTTTTCGTCCGCACAACCTTAGACAATATTATTGATGATGATATGACTGCCACCCAACGATTTGCTTCGTCCAGATACTAAGTGGGATATATATATACGTGGAAGAAAAAAATAAACTTTATTTGTCTTATGTATTCTACACTCAAAAACATCTTTAAATGAGAATTTTTCATTTTTGTTGTCATTAAAAGGATCGATTTTAACTTTATTAGGTTGAAGTAATTTTATTTTGTATTTAGTAATTTACTTAACATTGAGTTACTTTTGTGAGGCCAGGCAGTGCATGTGGCCTAGTTGAGAGAGATAGTGAAGAAGAAGAAGCAGGGATTTGATGGACAAGACAAGTCGAAGGCAAAAATGAAGCAGAGAGAGGAGAGCGAACCCGCGAGATTCTTGCGATGGCAAATGCAGACGAAACACAGAATAATAATAATAATAATATTATTATTATTATTATAATAATCTACAGCCTAATTCCGTACTGTTAATTCTTTCAAAATATCTGCATCCTTCTGTTTCTCCTACCTCACCATCTACTCCCCACAGTATCACTCAGCTACCGCAATTTTATTTAATTATTTTTTATAGCAATTAATTATTAAGTACATGAATGTTCAAAACTTCCCTGCACTAATCTATTATCTCAAGATAAACATGATTTTAATTCTAAACAAATAAACTACTTTATCCTGTATATATTCCCGATCAAGCTCTATAGCTAGAGCTATATATGAATATAGATCTAATTTACTTCACTATTCCATGTCAATTCAATCATTCACTTTCGACTACTTTATCAATTTGGTTATTCCAATAGTATATATATTGCTCCCATTGACATGGCAATATGCATCAAACTCAAATTTCATATAGGCACTTTTTATTTTTTTTTTGGAGGATCATTTTGTTAGTTATTTAATTTTGTGGTAGATTACTTCGGTCACAATCTAACAATTTATACATCATAATATATGGAGTAGGAAGATAAAATTAAACTTTATTCTCACAATAACAAGATTAATTATTTAAATACTAATTAGTATTAAATTAGTCCATTTAAATGCATAGTGTTGAGGGAATGAATTAGATGGTTTTAGTTAATTTCAATCTACGCAAACATTTATATGAATGCTTAGATTCCGAGCAATTGTCTTTTATGATTGATGTGAAGGTTAATTATAGATTAGTACGTCTTTAATGGCCCAAAGACAACTTGGAGGCAAAGCAAAACCTAAAAGCTATGAATAAATAAAGAATACTATACGGCAATTGTCAAATTTACAAGATATGATATGATCATCACAAACAAAATATTTCAACTACTTGGCCCCCATGCACATGCAGTAATATGTGCACCCAATAATTGACGATCTACACGGACCATTAATTTAGACCAACATCGACATTCATTTATATAATTTCAAACTCATTTTGTACGCCTTAAAGGCGACCTCAAGTTGAATTGGGTGTGATATGATTAAATCAATTAGTTAGCCTTAATTATTGTGGGAGAAATAATTAATGTATGTATGTATGTAATATCATAAGAACCATTGCTTGCTGTTAATTAATTAGATTTTGTTTGGAGGTTTAATTCACTTGTTTTTGCTTCATGGCCTACAATATCCATACGGATGCGTTTCGATGGCCTAAACGTTACATGCTTAGGTTTGATGTTCTTGTCAAAGTTCAACAGGCCGGGTCGATGGCTAATTAAACGTTATATTCATTTCACGCTATTGATGTATACAAACAAATGAATTCTATTGCCCGTGTAGGTGTTGTTGCCACTCAATCATCCACAACGTTGATTTGAGGCATGTCGAATCTATCAAATCCTAACGCGAATAAGTGATACTGAAATAAGATCATGATTTTGACAAAGGTCTCATAAATAAGACAATTTGTGATTTTAAAATTGACTTCTTTGAATTGTGATTGCCTACCAAATATTGATTATTTTTTATAATCATAAAAGACAGTAGTCTTAATCAATTAATCTTTTACCAACATTTAATAATAGAATTGGAAAAGGTAAAATTAATTACTAAACGCGAAGCAATTTCTCCACGAAAACAATAATCTTACAAATGTAATAAAGTGCCGTGTTGCAGTGGCAAAGGTTAGGCCACTGTGGCATGCAAGACCAAGCATGTACTAGGTTTGTAGCTAGCCATCTGTTCACCTTCTCCTGTCGACGACTACCCATTTTGGAAATCCGAACACCGTGTGTGGCTCCTGTTTCCAGATGAGATTCAATAATTTTTAATCCGTACCAGTGTTCTGAGGATCGACGGTCCGACCGGTTGAATCGAAAATTAATTAAATTTTTGATCCGAGTTGATTTTAAAAATTGACTATTCAAAAACTGAATGTAAACCATTCTGAATCAGATAGAAACCGATCAACCGGACAAACCGAAAAAATCAGTCAAATCGACTCGGTTTATTTTATTTTTTATTTTTTGATTTTTTTTTCCTTTTGCAGTTTTGCATTTTTTTTTACTGAAAATAAAAATTAAAAAAATAAAATATCAAAAACCTAATTAGTTTGCTTTCATCCAATGTCCTAAACGAACAAACTTATTATTTGCTTGTAAGAGAGTCACCGTCGCTAATCTCTCGCCGCATCACCCTGTCTCTACCAGCCTCACCGTACTGTCCTGCCTCTGCTAGTCTCGCCTCGTCGCCGCTAGTCTCGCTCTGTCTCCAGCCTTGTTACGTCGTCGTGCTGACATATAAAGACAGTAATATATGACATATTTAGAAGTGTAATTTTGCATGTGCTTTACTAGTGTCTTCTGTTTAAGTATTTATGGATGAACAAATATTATTGTGATATAGTTTTAACTTCTAATAAAATTCTTCAATTCGTGTTCAGATTTTTTGAATCAAATGGATTTATTGGTTTTAAACTTAAAATTTTCTTTTAAATTAATTTTTTTTTTCAAGAATACCGTATTAAGTTGTTGACAAAAACATATCATATGCTCGACCTAATTGATCTAATCTTGAAGAAAATAATTGGATAATTTGTTAATTTCATATATATTTATATAAATACATATTTTATTATATATCGATTATATCTCGATTGGATTTCGATTAAATCGATCGAACTTCTGAACTATTAAATCTTTGCTCCGATCGATTTGATGTCCAATCCTATTCTCAAAAACGTGATCGGTACAATATTTGAACAAGCATATCGACTTGAATTAAAGATCGATGCCATTAACGATAAATTTGACACCTCTATCCCCAAGAATCTTTCGTTTTTGTCGCCGCGGGCGATCGAGCAGATCGTATATAATATATTTAATTAAGCAAGAGATCTATACGGAGGATATCATATGGAAAGCGCGATCGAGCCTCACAAAATCTAGTTGAATCGGAAAACACTAAACAAATGGGTGGAGGTCATGTCAGCCACCAAACCGAGCCAATGGCTTTGCCGGCGCTCCGCCGACCGGGCCAAAACTGCACCATTCTCCTCATTAATTAATTCATAGACAGACCAGATGGTGCATGGGTGGATGGAGTTATTGTTCTCATCTTTATTAATTAATTCTGCCAAAATGGATTACAAAACGTCCATTAATATTACCGGCGATTAATTAGTTGGTGGTTAATTACATGTATTACATATATATAACCACCGAAGTGAAAACACAGCCATCTACTTGATTTGACGTCCGAAAAGAAACCCACCAGACTTTGCTTTTCCTTTCTTCTCTCTCAAATTACTCTCTCGGCCTCTTTCCTCTTGGCCTGTCTGTCTATTCCATTTTGGAGAACCATACTGTATTCCATTTACCTTGCTGTCCTTCGGTTCTTCCCCCCTTCTCCATTCATCTTCTTCCTCCTCAGTTTCTTCTCAAATTTTTCATAGAATTAATTATGTAAAAAAGCAAGCAAGCTGCCAAGGTGCAATATATAGTCTTCCCTTTGCCGTTATATCATCTAGGATAGATATATCGGTATCGGATTTATGGAGGAGCTGTCGCGGCAGTTGGGCGCGTCGTCGCGGCCGGTGGCCGCCGGAAACGATCTCCTCTACCTTCCCTCCTCTGCGCCCGCGTCATCATCCGACGCGTCGTCATCCTTCTACGGCCGCGCAGGGGATCATCATCAAAATAGCCATGTCGGCAGCAATAACTGCTTCCTCGACGCCGCCTATCTCCTCCGCCCGCAGCCGCCGATGTCTCAGGGGGAGATCACGGCCGTGGCAGAGGACGCCGGCGTCAAAGCCAAGATCATGTCGCATCCCCGGTACTCCAGCCTTATTGCCGCCTACATCGACTGCCAGAAGGTTCGTCGACGTCCCCCAATTCACGTGATTCATTAATCGATTAATTAATTAAGGATTTAAACACCTTGTAGGTGGGAGCGCCGCCAGATGTGACTGAGCGGCTGTCGGGGTTAGCTCGGGAGCTGGAGTCGCGGCTGAGCTGCCGTCGCAAGGCCTCGGAGGACCCGGAGCTTGACCAGTTCATGGAAGCGTATTGCCACATACTGGTGAAGTACCGGGACGAGCTAAATCGGCCGTTACAAGAGGCGACGGAGTTCCTCAAGAGCGTGGAGTCGCAGTTCAACGCGCTCACCAACAACGCCGCCACCTCCTCTTCCTCTTCCCGCCTCTTCTCGCCTGGTAATTCCTTCGATCCCTTCATTTATATCTGCCACTGTTCATCTTTTTGTCTCCATAGAAAGAAGAGAGAACTGTAGTTAACAGGTGTTCCAGGTGAAGAATTTTTTTTTCCCCTCCTACATCTCTGCCACTGCGCAGGGGAAGTTTTATAGGCACGTAGATGATGATATGTGTATCTTCTTCTCCATTTAGGCAACATGCATTAATGTTGTTTCAGTGATGTGTTGAAATTATTATATATGGAAACTGGAAAGGTGTTTGGCAAAGGAAGAGGCTTCCCACACGGCCATCTCCTTCCTCTCTTTCCTTGGATTGCCATTCGTTCATGAGTTGTGTGCAAGGGAGCTAGCTAGGAACAGCTGACAAGAGTATAAGGGTCATCTTTAGTGTTACAAAGAGAATCCTTTCTCTTTCTCTCTCTTTGTGAGGAATTTGAAGAATATATATAAGATATATAATAAGATCTATCTTATATTCATCAAATTAGATGCATTATTATTTTCTGGATACTGTTTCTCAAAGGAAACCTATGCAGTATTGATTATGGTTCCATTAATATAATGGAGTAATAAGCGAGTTCGGGCTGCATGTTGAACCTATTTTAGATTTCAGAATTTATTTATTTATTTATTCCTTCTTTGATCATTGCTTGCAAACGAATGCTATCTAAAAACCATGTCATGTCTTAATGAACATTACATAAATAAGCTGAACTATATATAGAAGAGAAATGTTTTCCATATCATGTGAGGAGCAGTATTAGATGATAATTAATCTAGTCGTAGCTGAGTTGTACTGTTTAGCTGACATTAAGATTTTTCTCCTTGTTTCTAAAGTTATGCGGAAGCAATATGCATTCGGTTTTCATTGATGGTTTGGTTAACTAATTTTTGAGAAACCTATAGATATGAGATGATGTTTGTATTGTAATTGTTCAATTAATGTTCAACAATTTCAGTTAGCTTTGCGGAAATGATTTCAAATTGTTATTCCTCCAGGACAATGCATTTACCGATAGATCATTATCGGTATATACATGTTTCTTGTGGCATTAATGTTCCTAGACATTAAGAGAAAGGCTTGTTTGATGGTTTTTATGATCACAAAAGCCTTTGCATTCCTACTGTAATTACCACCACCATCAATCATCATCGACTTATGTGTTATTCGAACTGTATCAAGATATGAATCCTTGATCCCCCCTTCCCTTTTTGTGTGTGCAATGGTTCTTATTTTTTTTATTTGCAAAGAAATTAAATACATAGTATACATCCACAAATAAGTAAAGCCTCTTACTGAATCCAATACATAGTATACATCCACAAATCTAATTAAATTTCATTAAAATTTTCACTCAGTTATCATTATTGCCGAGAATGATTAATTTTTATTATGAATAAACGTCTGTCAGGAAATATGTCTAGATCTTAATTGTTTTCCCATGTGTTTAGTAGTTTCGTTTAAAAAAATTCTCCCCATTGTTATTCATCTAATGTAAAAATTCAGACGAAAAAGGCGAAGGCGTCAACGGATCCTCTGAAGAAGACTTTGATGCGAGCGGCGGAGAGACTGATAATCTGGAGATCGACCCACGAGCGGAGGACAAAGAGCTGAAGCACAATCTTCTGAGGAAATATAGTGGTTACTTGAGTAGCCTAAGGCAAGAGCTTTCCAAGAAGAAGAAGAAAGGCAAGCTGCCAAAGGAAGCCCGGCAAAAACTACTCAAGTGGTGGGAGCTGCATTACAAATGGCCATATCCATCGGTATGAGTTCAATCTTTTCTAGCATGCATGGTTCATTTGCAGGACAAAACAGTTCAGGTGAACTAATTAACTTTTCTTTCAATTCATTTATAAATATTCATTAAAAGGAGCAGAAAGTGAGTGAGAGAGGATCATAAAATTCCATCCTAAGGAACTTTATGTGCATACATTAACAAAATGCAGGAAGCTGAGAAGATTGCTCTAGCGGAATCAACAGGTCTGAATCAGAAGCAAATCAATAACTGGTTTATCAACCAAAGGAAGCGGCACTGGAAACCCTCGGAGGACATGCAACTCATGGTGATGAATAGTTTTCATCCGCATAACCCTTCTGCCTTGTACATGGAAGGACAGTTCATGGGAGCCGACAACCTTTACCGCCTTGGCCCCTAAACTATTGAAGGTTTTGAAATTTGCAGTCGATAGAAGCTAAGCATCTCCATGCGTAAGCACTGACTTATGATTTAAGAGTTCCATGACTACTATGCTGTTGCTTTAACTGCCCTTGGAATTATGATTAGTCCAACATATATGTAGTATCGTAACTAATAATTTGAAAGTTTTACGATAACACAAAACATGCTGCGATATTATTTCGGTTTTAAGTTTTTTTTCTCTATTCTGACACTACTGAAACTCTGTTTTGTATATGTCATGGATCTTGCTCATTGACATTCAAAGCGAATAAGGTTCATACTCATTGTGATTTGTGACTATTGCGTGTACATCATGCACATTCATAAAATTCTTGGTCTTAAGTGGAAATGGAAGGGAAAAAATGGCCAATGAAACCTAACGTATGTTTCTCATCAGTTATCTATCATTTATTTATTTAACGTTCTTATGTATAGATACTGCTGTTTGTACATAGATAAATAACCTGTCTGAATGTATATTTCTAATGGATATTAAAAATGATATCTTCCAATTGAAAGTATAGATACGTTTGACTATTATATTTTTTGATCTCAATGAGACTTGTAAATACATGCCAATCATCCGTTCGAACCGATTGTTTCAGGATTGATGTTACTCAACTTGAGTAATCATTCTAAATGATGTCTATGCACAAAGTACCATCAATATAAACTACAAATTGATAATGATTAATCATACTGAATGATGTCTACGCATAGAGTACCATCAATATAAACTACAAATTGATAATGTTGAATGTAGAAAAGTGGAGAACCTTTTCATAAATTTGTTTATAATTTATAAAATCTATTTTTATAAATCCAGTTTTTCTCGCTTTATTCCTCTGATTATCACGTCCCAGAGGTTCATGCTTATTCGAAAATCAAATATCTTTCTTATACGATGAACAAGTTAGGACATTTATATATAACTTTCCACAATATTTAATTTAGCTTCGCACGACTGATATCACAATAGTAAAATAAAAAGCTCCACCATCACGCATTTTATATTGATAAGAATGATAGAAATAAAAAAAGTCCTATATCCAAATTAACACTCCAATTAAATCCAAAAACGAACATACCAGTCCAATAATGAATAAACATAAATCTACTACAACAATACCAGTTTAATAAAATAAATACGGAAATAAAAGAATTATGAAACAGAGAAACTACGAAAATAAAGACACCGTAGAAAATAAAACTCCAAACTGCTCGACAACATGAGACTGGCAACTGAATTTTCTTCTAGCTCCAGGTAATGTATCTATCTGCCACCTGATATAAAACTAGACGGTAGAGGTGGTGAGTCCGGGCGGACTCTACGGGTATAAGAGCAAATAAATGCATGACATCATAAAAGATATAACAAGCAGAAAGAATCAACGGTATACAGTCTCTACGAAACAGAATAATCACTAGGGATGTATAAAACAGAATGATAACACAATATCAAAATATACATACATGTCAACCAAATGCAGCAATCATAGCTCATATAAATAAAGCAAACACAAGAAAATACAAAATACAATAAATGCATAAGATTCAAGGACGTGTCACCCCTGACGCCAGTTAAGCCGCCATCACATAACATTTGTATGGTCGAATGAGTAGGGTTATGACAACTATACGCACTCTAACTATTACCATTAATATAAGAAGTCGAGTGGACAGGATGCTGAGGAGCCAACTACTCCGAAATCCCAGGAAAAAGGAGGATCCACCGACAGCTCTGGTATCCCTCAAAAACAACGATGAGGGTGTCAACTTCTTACCGACAACTCCAACATCCACTGCACATGAGTGGTCGAGTGTGGCATAACAGGACAGTTGCTCGCACTCTAGCAACTACGATGATAAGTGGTTGAGTGGGTAGAGCAACTAAATAATTGACGACGACTTAACCATATGAAAGTCAATACTCGTCAGCATGCAACTATGCAGATATGATGCATGATACTAAATACACAATCAACCAAATAACAATGATGCAACGATACAATCAATCAGTACCAAAATCACCAAGCATACAACTAAACTACTAGATAGGATATCTCTAATATCAACTAGCTCTAGTTGTGTTTAATGATCATTTCTAAGTACTCGCGGACAAGCGATACTTTACATAATAGAAAATCAACGGTGAGACTGTACGGACATAAAATATGATTAGCTCGAAGATCAAGTAAAAAAAGTATCAACGGATGATATCAAAAACAAAGAACAAGGTAAAACAATCCTACTTAGAAATAATCAACCATGCATTTAAGATTAATAATCTATAAGAATACAAAGGAGAAGTACCCGCCTTTAATATAGACTGCTTCAAAATAGATCCCATCTCCGGAATCTCGTATCAAAATTCAGGTCATGTACCAATATGTATACTTTAGCTAATTGCAATATACAACAAGTAGTTAAAACAAATCTCCCAATTAATAAGAATAAATCCCTAACGTATGGATCATTAATTAATCCTAATTAATGATTAATTCTAGTTACACTCAATTTCTTATTTTAATTTAATTTAATTTAACCAATCACTAATCTTAATCCAATCTATCCAAATGCTTAGACTGGGTTTAGTCATAACCTCAACTATCATACTACTTCAACTGCAAAGACACAGCTTTAAAAAAAACAAAAAAAAACATCGAGGATGACCTATATCACATAGCTCCACAACTTAACAAAACAAAACAACAATACATTATTCGTGAACCCTTCTCTAACGCAATCTCCCATTCAAAATTAACATGAGTTTTTAACCATTACAGTGATAAAGGCGATTCACTCGCTCCCAACGCCCCCGCCAACCCGTCTCATAGGTAAATCACGGGGGCTACTAGTCCAGATGCTATGGTTAGTGCGTAGGAAGGACGTACATATTGACTTTGTCAAGTTTTGACCTCCAAATTTTATGGTGGTAACACCCACACATTAATCATTAGTCCATCCCATGAAAACTTTTAACCATTACAACCAAATTAGCAAGGAACTCAGTTTTACCACCTCATTTACTCCCAAACCACGTAGTGATCATCAACCTTTAAACTACTAACCCATACTCACTCTAAATTTTAGCACATCACTGATCCCTCAATATAGCCTAAAGCCCCAACTTTGAAACCCATGACACCATTGACATGGGTAAGATTTACACATCTGAGACAGATTGAGCTTTATCAGAAACAAAATTGATATCAAGTCTACGAAGCAAGTAAAATGAAATCCCTCCATCTACTGATCTAATTCATCCTACAATAAAAACACCACTCAGACAAACCTAATTAGGATCCCTTACTTGAGATCTCGCAGTAGATCTCAACAGCAGCGGTCGAAAGCAAAGGCCGAAAATGGGCTGTCAACGACGACCAGCGCAACAATGCTAGGGCAAGTGGTGTGCGCCAGATAGAGATCCGAGGCAAAGGAGAGGAGATCCTGGTGATGTCGCTCCCAGTGGCGTCGCTCGCACGGGCAGAGGGCTGCGGCATCGACAGACTTGAGGTGGAAGAAGAACGTGGCGTCGCGCGTGGAGGAAAAGGAGGAGAGGGATTCGGTGGTGTGATGGGGAACCTCTCGGCACAGTGGTTCGGCGTCGGGGAAAGAAACGGGAGAAGAGAGGGATTAAAGGAAAGAATTTAGGACTTTTATGGGTTTTATGGCACTTTACAAAAAGATCCTTCTAGTTTGGTTAATCCAAATAAGGTCCTTAATTTTTGTTTTTAACCTTTTTAGCCCTCTAACTTTCGGTATTTAACACTCTTCCCCGCCGACCTCATTCCCCATAGTTTCTCACGCGAAACCCTAGCCAGCGAACAAGCTTGTGCGCCAACGCCTTCTTTCTCCCCTTCTTCTTCTTCTTCTTTTTCTACTTCCCTTGGGTGCCGACGACCCCTCCTCCACATGAGACCTCACCAACCCCCGTCGATCGAAGCCGAGCGCCTCGATTCCTTTTCACTCTTAGTCCTCACGCGATTTTCTTCTTCCATTCTTGCGCCGATCGCCAACCTTAAGAGAGTCAACGTCCCTTCCTCTTGCCAGCGTTGTTGTGGTCATCGCCTACCGTCGCTGTGGTCATCGCCTGTCGCTGTCACTCCTACCTCCGATCGAAGCAGTGTTGATTCCATTGAGAGCTACTGATCTCGTTTTTATTGGTGTTACTCCGATTTCATGTTGCCCACCTTTCTTGTGTGCATGGCCAAGTTCTTCTTCAGCAAAGAAGAACCACTGGAGTAAAGATGACTATATAATTCATCTTTTGGTTAATAGGTTAACTGTGGATTGATTTCATTGTATAATGAAGCTACAAACAAAGGCAGTTAATGTGATTAAATGTTGGTAGATACCAGGATATAGGAATTGGAATTGATTAGCAATGAGTTGGTTACTTGAGTAATGATTAATTAACTATCAATGGTTATTAAATAGAGAAAATGTTATTTGAGGCATAGTAACATGTCTAATCGGATTAATCGAGTTTAGTCAATGATTAAGCTAATTCCATTAAGGTTTTCTAATGGGAGATTAATTAGGTTAATTTAGAGTCTTTCATTGTAAGTGATTGATGGGTTTTGATTTAGCTTTAATCATTTAGCTTATAATAAATCTTAGCTATGATTTACATGTTATTCTTTAGGGTTATGATTTTGATTTGAAGCAGACTCTTGGACGAGAAGACATTCAGCACGATCTACAGATAAAGACAGGTACCTTCTGATTTCTCTCTGTAGATATTTCAGATTTCTATGTATGATTTCTTTTATAAATAGTAGTAGGATGTACCTTTATCTGTCTTTTGTTTATCCTTCTTGACACTTACTGCTTGACTCTTTGACATACTCAAATTTATTTTCATTACAATCTCCATGCTTAATACTTTGATTCTAGAGAGTACACGCATTATTGATACCTAGTATCATTGCATGACTAGTAGGTTATTTGTATGTCATGATTTATGCTTCAGACCTATGCATATCATTTTAAGATTTGCTTGATGGGTGTTAGCATCATGCACCATTTTTGCATTATTGTATAACTGACGATCCTTGACTCCCTTGTGCTTGAGACAAGTCGTCAGTCGTATCAGGATCTGCACACGCTGTCACTCATGGGTTAGTGGTACTATCAGGAGGGTGTATACAGTTGCCCTGCCAAGGCTCCATTTGGCCGCTCATGGATAGTGGTATCCGCAACGTGATAGCAGACAGGGATCTCTTCTCTTTCCTGTGGTTTGAGGAGATGAGAACGATGCTCCCCCATATGATTTGGGATAGGATGAGTGTGTCCTTCGCCAGCATCCTGTCCACTCGGTTACTCAGGAGTAGTGATGGCAGAGTGCGCACAGTTGTCATAGCCCTATCCACTCGACCTTACCCATGACCGATGACGGTGGCTAACTGGCATCGGAGGTGACCATGTCATTGCATCATGTGCACGATTACATAGATTGTATTTTTTTTATGTTTGTTGTACTTGTTTGAGCTATGATTGCTACATTTGGATGACATGCACATATAGGAGGTATCTTGTTTGCTTACGGTTTGGCAACCATTCAAATTCAGGGATTTATGACCTTCAGACCTCGCAGGTGAGTTGGAAATGAGTATGTACTTGCAT
The DNA here is from genome assembly GCA_024364735.1 of Boesenbergia rotunda. Taxonomy (NCBI): domain Eukaryota; kingdom Viridiplantae; phylum Streptophyta; class Magnoliopsida; order Zingiberales; family Zingiberaceae; genus Boesenbergia; species Boesenbergia rotunda. Next base: position 627,154 of record JAGFNQ010004601.1, read on the forward strand.
GTAGTATACCGATCATGTATTCTGATTTTCCCTGTAAGACTGTATTTGTTTACTTCTGTGCTGTTGTTGTATATAACCTTTTTATAGCTATCCATATTTATTTGTATATATCCGCGGAGTGCTCCTAGACTCACAATCGCTTGCTTCTTTTTCCTATTTCAGGATGATGTCGCTAGGAGAGCCCAGCAACCAGTCCTGCTTACCTCGTACTTCGTAGTGGTTTCATTTCTCTACTCATTTTTTTTATTATAGTTGGGATATACTTTCATATTTTTATATGCTTTGTGGACTTGTGCATGTTATGGATTTTATGTATTTGCGTTGTCGATATGTCCGGAGGGCATTTTGGAGTTTGATTTTTCGACGGGTCATTTATATTAATGGCAATGGACATTTATTTCCTTTGTTTACACTTTATTTCTATATTGTTGGATGAGATATGTGTGGAGGACATAGAAGCCATAATATGCATATATAAGATTCATATTATCCATCGTACAATGAAGGTGCTGTCCGATTTTCGTCGGATATGCAGCTCCTCATCAGATTGTTATCAGAATGAATAATTTTGCTTGAATGAAAAGAACCACATGTGTCTTGATCCCTTACAGTTGGCTCACAAAAACAAATGATAATGAAACAGGTGAACAAATTCAAGAAACCTGAGAAGCAAGTCGTGTGCAAAGACAGGGTAGAATCAAGTGAGACAACAAAATGGCCTAACTGAAGTTAAGTGCATATGCGCATCCTTCCAGTTTCCACTGGAGACTGGATAGGCTAGGAAAGTTAGACAAGAAAAATAATAGAATACATGACTAGATGGGCTGCGTAAACAACCAATCTCTTTTGTACCAAATGTCAAAATAGCTCGTCATTATCCTTTTTTCAAAATTAAGATAAAAGAAGAAATTAAATCAAAGAATATATTTTTAGTAAATAAGTGCAAACCAACCAAATGACTTATGCAAACAGAATCGAGGAAAGCAGTCCCTAACTAAAAGATTAACCTGCGCCCATAAACTTGCAATAGAACTGCAGATACTTTTACAACATCATCCATAAATTTCAGAGAATCCAGGCCATCAAGCACGTTAAATTTGATGGCGGTTTAAAAGGTGAGCAATGTAGAATCAAAAAACATCCAAAACATATAGAACAAAAAAAAGTACAGAAACTAAAAACTAAACTTATCTTGATCTTGTTTTCAAGTTTCGATGTCAAAAATAAGAGAGTACAGGAAAATTACTCTCCAATTAAAATTTCCTTTCTTTACAAATAGAGGCTGATTTATGAATGAGGCACGTGCTAGTAAGATGTTTCTGTATGTATCCTATGCCCATTGGCCTATAAAGTGTGGGATGTCTATCAAATATCAATAATAAAATTCTGTTGAGCAATCAAAAAAAAAAAAATCATCATTGAGGCTTTTCTCTGATCTGAATAAATAATAATACAAGAGCTCTTCCTTTCAAATCACTAGTTACGCATGAAGAAACAAATTTACAGTCAATTCATATAGGCTATCAGCACTACAACAACTCAGAAGATTGGGAAATTTTCATTTTAACACCTCCCCTCAAACTTTACCTCCTTTTAAAGTAGATTCCGGAGTTTCTAAAATCATAAAAAAAAAAACTCCATAGTTCTTAATTTCTTGTAATTTCACTCCCTAACCATTAACATCAATACTCGGTGGAAAAATGAGATGGCACAAGCATGGAACACTAAGCCAAGTCATTATTTCATTAGGTTAGTCAACAAAGAGTTGATAATCTCTGACATTGTCATGGATAAACCTAGAGCAGACACACACTAGAACAGTTAGAAATGGAAGAGAGGATGCATCCTAAGCGAAAGATAATATCAAAGCATCACGCGAGACTAGTGATGTGTATAAGTGGGGTGGCAATGACTGAATTTGGAGTGGTAACGACATGGAATGTGGGTTATAATGTAGGAGGATTAAGTGACTACAGGTAAGGATGACAATGGGTACCTGATAATTGGATATTCTCGAGTGCTGCATCTATTTAAGTAGGTTTGAAGGTGGCAATGACATGGAATGTAGGGTTATAATGTAGGAGGATTAAGTGACTACAGGTAAGGATGACAATGGGTACCTGATAATTGGATATTCTCAGGTACCGCATCTATTTAAGTAGGTTTGAAGGTGGCAATGACATGGAATGTAGGGTCATTAAGAATATGATTATCAAGCCAAGGGAATAATAGAAATCATTAAGAGGGGAAATGGTCATTTGTTTGGCGACCCCTAGTTCATTTGACAATGATTGACCCTAAGAACATCAGGAAGCTGTTGCACTCGGTGATACATCATTGAAGGAGGATTCCAAGAATATGATTATCACTCAGTTTTTGCCTATGTCAGAAATGGATACTGTCAGAACTAATATAGGAGACTATAAAATTGCGTTTGGTTAGGGGTAATGTAATCCAGTTTATAATGTAATTGAGTCTGTAATGTAATCCAGATTACATATTGTTGGCCTTGTAATCCAGATTACAACACTTTTACTAGTTTTTGTAATACATATTACATTACATTACAATTTTAAAACTGTACCAAACAAAGTGCAACAATTTTGCACAAGGATGAGCTACTGCAATCTATGGTTGATGACTGAGAATGGTTCCTTGTGAGGTTGTCTTTACAATTTTGTTAAAAGAGTAAGTTCTTTGGCTCCACCTCTCCCCTTAATATATGGGTGATGGTTGCTTGATAGGTGATTTTAAATTTCTCCATTTAGGCTTCAAACTGTACCACATACTTTGAATTTTGTTTCAAATCTATATTATTATTATTATTATTTTTGAAACATGTTTGTTCGTGTAGAGTTAAGACTATACACGAGATCATCTATTTTATTAACATTAGCTTTCTTTTCAATAACACAGGAGAAAGATAAGAGATTAATAAAATCTAAAATTTTAAGAAGGGGAACTTGTGTCCAACAGACCATGGTGCAAGGTGTCAATGATGATGGACAATATCAAAGTTGGGTTTGTGAAGTTAGAATCTGGAGTAGCAGCAGTGTGGAAATGGGGTTTAGGGGTAGAGGATAGTAATTATGTATGGAATAAGAGTGATTGCTCTGAATTCTATCTAAGGGATTACAGAAGGGCATAAGAGGATGATAAGTTTGGGAAGGATGAACCTCCAAATGCCAAACCTGAATGCTTTATTGATTTCTTGATACGAAGGAGATTCATAAGATTATAATGTATAGACATCCAAGAGGATGCTTGTTCATAAACAATAAACTAATTTGTGGAGAAAATAAAGGAAACGTTCCTAATTGAATGGCCGGTTGAAAGGATCTTTAACTCCTTTTGTAGGAATGGATCTATATTACTTAGTATAAGAAAGGCATTAAACCAATTATGAATTAATTTTTTGTGCGAGTGAGATAACACGAGATAACAATATTAGCAGGTTAAAGAAGACACAACTATTAACAATCTCAATGGCAAAAACACAGGATTGGAACATTTTGGCAACTTTATAAAAAAAATCTGGGACCAGGAACTTACCATAAGGGTGGAAGACTTCAGAAGTAAACCGAACGCGGGGTGGTTTAGCGGGATAACTGTCCCCAAACGTCGACCGCATACCAAAAACACCCCCTAGTAATCTCCAACAACAAATTCAGCCGGAAAGCTTCAAGGTTATTTAGCAAATTATACACGAGTTACAAGGATCAGACCTTCCCAAGGCGTTTCATCAGGCCCTAAGATGGTGGCGCTCCACACGAATAAATTTTCGTCCGGCGACGGACTTGCGCTGCAACCCTTCGATGTCAAATCAATCGTCATCGAGATGATCCCAAACACAAGAATAACCACACAAAAAAATAGTTGAAATGCTATCAAGCGCAAGAAGGATAAAAACCCATACGTAGATTGAAATCAGAAAGATTGCGAAGCCATACGTACATTCAGTGGCATGCCAAGAGAAAACTTACCTAAGCAAAGAGTAACTGGCAAGATACCCTAGCGGCCAACTCAACGCCGCCTAATGGTTCGTTGTGTTCCAACGCGTTACCAATACTAGCATTTGCAGAGGTTCACAGGAAAGCCCAAAATCAGCCCGTGATGCACCTCGATCGCCGGGGAGATCTGAGCCCTCATCGTCAGATGGGAGAAGTGATCGGTGAAGGAAGATTGGGCTGGTGGGGCTCGCAAGACAGAGGAGAAGAGAGGGAGAGGGGAAAAAGGGAGAGAAGTCGACGACTTTAGGTTTTGAGAAAAAAAAAATATGATTTATAGCTAAATCTATAAATTTAATTTTTCTTAATTAATTAGAATATCCTAAATCAGGCTTTCCATCTACCTATTTATCCCCATAAATTTCAAAAAAGGTCTCAAAAAAATTTCATAAAAATCTATAAAATTATTTCCTAATTTATCCTTAGAATTTAATTATCATTTTACAGTCACAATAAAAAGAAACCAATATAACATAAGAGCTGCAGATAATCACGTCAGTTTATTCAAATTATGGTCCAGGTTTGTTTTTTTTTTTTGTTTTAAACGTTTAGACACCCCTCGCAAGTGACAAGAAAGGTTCGACTCACAAGTTGAAACAAGACACTAAAGATTACAGACACCCTTCATTCTCTCCTTACTACACTTCTAGCGCAATAAAAACCCAACATTCATTCTATCTTTTACTACACTTCTAGCGCAACAAAAACCAACTAGAAGGCTGTTAAAACAAATGGATATGCAGCTGAAATGCACGGGAAGCAAATAAAAATTTGCTTATGAAACATTTCTCACGCCTATACAGAGAAAAAACAGACGCCTTGGTAGGATTAAATCATCGCAGCAAATCTGGCGAGCTCGGCTCCCTTCTGAGCTTGTGGCTGAAGAGACGGCAGGCGTTCATGCTCAGGTCAATAGCGGCGGCCAACGCCACGAAGGCGGCAGCGTCCTCCGCGCACACCACGTGCTGCACACCGACCTCGACCGTGGGCCGGCCGCTTCGCCCCTCACCGACCACCGTGGATGACATCACAAACCCGCGGTAGCTGGAGAAGGGCCATATTGCATGCCCGAAGTCGCCGCTCCCCCTCGGGCTGCAGCCCGGCGTGGTCGACCGGCTTAAAGGCGTGCCGGCAGCGCCGGTAAGGTCGATGTTGAACTTGCCGCCCTTGGTGGCGCTCAGGTTGGACTCGGCGAGGTTTATGCCCGCCCCAGTGGCAGCCTCCGCGAGGAGCTCGAAACGGTAGCCGAGGCCGTCGCCAGAACTTGCGCCACCGCGCTCGCGCCAGGCTTCGAGGCGCCCCCATGGCTTCCAGGTGCCGTCTCCGGGCCGGAGCAGGAGCCATGCACCGGGGTTTGAGCGACTGACTCTATCAGTACCGGGAGAGGCAACGAAGGGGGTCGCCATGGAGGCGAGGGCCACGGGAGAACCGGAAAGGTCATGCACTGTTACCGACCACCCTTTCCGCTCCTTCACCGTTCTATCCCTCTCAGATCCGAACCATGGAAAGCAACGGCCAAAGCTCCCCCGCTGCGAATTCATCGATCTGAACCACAATTTTTTTTTTTCAGTCACAGCACAAGAGAATGCTCCTTCAAATCAAACAAAATAAATATTTTCATCTACCAAAACAGACTTTGCTGAAAAATCATTGCAAATAACTCGATTTCGAAGAGGCGAAAAGTGTAACACAAGTATCGCGGATATATGTAGTTCAAGAAGTACACGCACCAAGAATGCTAGTATAGAAAAACAATTGATATCCGGGAGTTTAGGTCAAAACCTGGCGCTATAATTGCGGCCGCCGGCACTGCGGCAGCAAAACTTGCAGGTGAAAACAGGCTGCCTAATGTTTCCTTGCACCTGGAACACCTGAGGGCTGCACTCTGGCTCACCGTCGAACTCAAACACGAATCGCGGATCCAGATCCGCCCTCACCGTGAGATACAACTGCGCGGGCGACGACGACCCCTTCCTCGCGTTCTTCTTGCTCAACTCCACCCACCCGCTGTGGAACACATCGGCCCTGTTCTCGCCTCCCTCCGCGATGGTACTCTTCAGGTCCAAAGTCACCGTGACCTCTCCGAGGAGCCGGCCCGAGGCGACTCCGCAGCTAGTCCCTCTCCGACCAGTATACACAGCGACCCTGAGTCTAGCGCCGCCTCCATTCACTGCAAAGATCGAAGTTTTGCTAGAGATCCGGTCGAGATCGGCCTTGGAAAGGTTAAAATGGGCGGCGAGGGTGGAAGACGGCGTAGAGGGAGGCTCCTCAGGGGAGATAAGCGGGACGGCGGAGGTCTGGCAGGGGGATTTATCGAGGCGGATCTTGGCGAAGCAGGGGAAGGAGGAATTGTGGACGCCGGCGCCTGCAGGGCGGGTGGCGACGGGGATCTTGAGCGCCAAGTTGCCCACTAAAACCCGGACGAACGGACAGGGATCCATGTCGATGAATCGATATAGCTCGGACAAATCCTGGAGCACGGTGGTCGCGTTAGGGCTTTTGTAGGTGAGCGAGTGGAAGAGGAGGGAGGGAGAGTGACAGCGATGGATCGAGTCGTTGACAGCCTGGCGAGGAAGCGACGGACGAGGAGGGACAAAAGCCGTGCGAAAGCGTCGTGCGGTGGTCCCACTTGGTATGCCAGTTCACAGGTAATTAGTTAATAAATAAAAAGAAAACGAATTTTCATTAAAAAATCATATAAAATGTATTCGTTTGAATTCTACTAGCCAATTTTTAACTCTGATTAACTTTAAAAAAAAATTATGTTCGATCAATTAGCAGACGATTGAATAATCGATTCGATCCGGTTATATGGAAGTTTATAATCGACCCTCAAGTAAATCGAAAAGTGTTCATGATGGATGATCTAGAAGCCCAGTATCCCAGGATTCATATCTCATTTAGAAAAAAATTCTTATAAATATATTGTAACTGGGGATCGAACCAAAAATGCCTAAGATAACAACTAGTCGCTTTGCCACTGCATCATAACCCCAAGGCTTCATTAATCATCTCATGAATATGAAGAAGATAAATTATAGAGTTGCTAATCCGATGGCGACTAATATATAAAGGAAAATAGACACTTGATTTTATTAAGATTTGACTTTCAAATTTTATGATGACAATATCAAATATGAGATTAAATTTGTGAGAAAAAAAAAGTAGACTCCTTGTCTTAACGATCCCTCTAGAATTGATTTTACAAATATAGAAAAAGATTTATATTAGTACACGAGCAAAAGGCATATAATAAGTTCAAAAATATATTATTACGTTCGAAATGTTATGTATTTATCATCCACGCTATCCATGGGGAGGAGATTAAGTTTGCGAATAAAATTAATATACCAGATAATAGGTGAATTTAGGATGATCGATTCGGTCCTATAAAAATTTTCATCATCTGTAAAGGTAAATTGGAAAGCTAAATTGGAAAGTATTAATGATAGGTGGTCCAGAAATTCAACGTCTCAGAGTTGGTGTTGCATTTGAACATTTTTTTTATATATAAAATATGTTATAATTAGATTCCTTTAATTTTTTTTATAAAATATTTTATAATTAGAAATGAAATCGTAAATATTTAAACTGATATCAATCGTCATGCCACTTTACTATAGCCTCGGGCTAGGAGATTAAGTTTGTGAGGTTGTACGGATAGTAGCAGCCAATTCAATTTAAATTTTAAAATCCAAAATTAACGGAAAGTTGAGTTGGCATGGGACAACGAAGCTCCAGCTGTTTACAGCCAAGCAGCAGCAACTCAACTCCTGGGATGGATGGAATATGGGAAAGCGAATTTGGAGCGTCCAGTGATATACAGCTAAATAAAGGCCAGGCAGCCTGAAAATGTATTCAAATGAAGTCGTCTCGGAGTATTATTAGTTTGAAAGAGATTTAATAGATAAATATCTTGGTCGATTAGATCGGTCGAGCGACGGGTAGGAATAGGATGGTTAGGCCAACCAAATGATTGGGAGATAGAGTTGGCCACGTATGAAAGAATATCTCTTTATTTAAAATAAATAAATAAATAAAATGAATCTACGCATAAATCTTAAAACTGGATAAGCGTTCGTCAATTCTGTATCTTGTCCAAGGTTTAGGACTCAGATGTCACATTGGGTCTCGATCGTGAAACTAGCTGTATCCAATCCTCATCTGTCCATTGCCATCGACTGCAACCCCAACAGCCAGTTTGGGCCTGGCCCGCGTTCTTAAACGATTTGCCCATTCCAACTAAAAGGGTATAGCAATTATTTTTCATACAAGGCAATTCAAAATAATAATAATAATAATAATAAAACGAAAAAGGCAAAAGAAAGGAACGGCATAATATAATTGCAAAAGTTTGAAACAGAAAGATGGATTATAGTGCTAGAAAAATGAGTGACGGATTTCAATTAATTGCTCTTCCTTATCTCCATTCCGATTAATTCCTGCTAAAATTTTTGCCCCCGGCTGCAGTACAGCTATAGGATGATTAACTATCATATGTGCAATTCAATATCTAATTATGGCATATTTTATAGATTTTTTTTTATAAATGAGATGCGAATCTTTGAGATTTTTTAGACTGTCCATCATGAACACTTTTTGATTTATCCTGATATTCAATAGAAAATTTCAATGAGACCGGACCGATCATCTCATGTTTACCTATTACTTGATATTATTTAGTCAACATCTGGATTCATAATTTTCTATGATTTATCTCCTCTATATTGATATAGGATGAATGAGTGAGCTTCCGGGGCTATGGTGCAGCGGTAGAGTGACTAGTCACTATCCCAGATATCTACGGTTTGATCCTAGCTATGACGTATTTGTAGGAATTTTTCTTCAAATGGGGTGTGAACTCTGGGACGTTGGACTTCTAAATCGTCCATCGCGAGCGCTTCCCGATTTATTTTGGTTGCCGGTGGGAAAGTTCCGCGGAGCCAGACCGATCGTCCGAGATTAAAAAAAATCTCGTTAATTATTTTTTTAGGATGAATGAATAAGTATGCTAAGGGAGAATGAATCACCCTTTCCCATCAAAATCAATATGTTTCTTTCTGTCTACATTTTGCTACGTTCTGTATTCACCATTTGGACGTTCAATGACACCATTCTATTTGTCCCACAGGGATGGAAAGACGATCATTGCATGAAGTCTTATTATCAAGAAATTTAAAGTTCAATTTCTAACGGCTAAATATGTATCATAGTCACCCTAGCTATAAAGGGAAAAAGTCATTTGTGATTTTCCTTTTACAAGTGACTAACAGATGGGATATCCGGCCAATATATGGTATTTTTTTGCCACCTATGACATCATGCCTCGCCTTCACTAGCTGTCTTAGGGCATCTTCAGCTCTAAACGATTTTTTTTAAGATTCAAATATGCTACATCAATAAAATAAAAATTTATTTAAACACCTTCAATACTTAAAATCCTAAATTAATTATTTTATGATTCAATTCATACGAGTGGATTTTAAGACAAAATATTAGATTTGAATTTTCACTAATACTCTTAAACTACAAAACTCACATCTTTTTTTTTAATTTTACAAACTCTCACAAATCTGTATTAAAAATACCCTTAAGTAGATCGTTCATACATGGGTATTACCGTAGATAAATCTAGATCAATTTTTAACGGGTGTGAAATACTCCCATTGATTATCTCATCCCTCATACATGTGTTATTATTAGTGAATGAAACCCTCTATAATTTATCTCTCGTAAGAAGTACGAGATCCCCTGGAAAAATATCACACTGTCAGTTTCATCCTTTACCACGCACATTTCGTCCTTTTTATTATAATTTTTCCTATATGTCATCTCGCTATCTCATTTTTATCTTCAACACTTGTATTTGTTTTGTAGGTTTCAAATTTAAAAGCTTGCCTTGTAAAACGAAATGTTGGCGATAGTAACCCTATATTTTTGGCTATGTATACTACTCTCCGCGTCGCCAAAAGATCGAACCATGATGGAAAACTTTTTCGCCATTATTTTGGATCTTTTGATGACGTAACAAAGTGAATGCGTCACTAAAAAATAACTCGTTGGATCATTTTTCAAAGTAAAAGAGTTGATATGTCACTAAAAGATAATCGGAACGAAAATTCTCTAAAGGTAAATCATTCCGTGACACATTTGAAGTTTTGCCTAAGTTATAATTTTACAAATTTTCACATTATATATATTTATGTTTTAAAAATTTGTGTTCTAATAAAACTTTTATTTTATTATGGTATTATATTTAAAATTATTTTTTCTTATAGATTTCATAGTTTAAGTTTTTTTTGTTTTTTATAGTATATATATTGATATATATAAAATTATGTATTTGCCGTTGGATCGCCTAGCAAGGCAGTGTCCGCCTCACGAGGGTTTTGTCGACTATCTCTCAAGTGACCAACGTTTATTGGCTCTTTGTCAACGATGTAATTAATAGATTAGAGTAAAATTAGAGAAAAAAATGATATTGGGGAGAGGAAAAGAGACCTTACTATCAATAAATTCAGGATAAAAATATCAAACAAATTAGAATTAATATATTTATTAATTTATAAATATAATAATTTTTATAAAATTTATCATTCTAATTTGATATTTTATTTTTAAATTAATTATTTTTAATTTGATGTTTTACCAATTAATAAATTTATGATTAATTATAAAAAATAAGAAATAATCAAAATTATTAAATTTTTTTTAGAAAAAAAAGGAGGTAGGGCTGGAGCCCACCCTAGCCCAAGGGTGGCTCCGCCCATGCGAGAAAGCATTAAAAAAGTGAAAAATAGATAAGTTGATGGTTAATTTTGAAGAATATACAAGGGGCTAGTGTTGGAAAAACTGGGAAATGGTTTAATAACTTCATAGCTCAAATAGTTCGAGATACAATATCTCCTCGAATTATGGCTTGGGAGGACGTCGCTTTGGTTGATAAACAACTCACCTTTGATCGTCTTGATGTAAGCTTGTAAGATTACATTATGTCATTTTGATTATGTCTATGTATTAGTGAGTTTTTTTTAAAATATTTTTGAAGAACAAATTTATATATCCAAAGATGAGTGTGGTGAATGCGGAGGTTGAGCGGTTTGTCATGAGAGCTATTAGAGATCGAAGGTGTCAGATGAGGAGACACTGGAAGCAACTCGATGGGTTGCAAAATAAAGATGTGCCAAAGAGGAAGCCTCTCCAAGGAGTAAGCCAAGATTATTGGGATTTTCTTTGTGATTATTTTGGCAAAAAAGATCAAATGGTTAGTAATAATTAGATTGGTCTATAAACATTTTAATATTAATTGTACTAATATTATTCTTTTTTTTTAGAAAATTTTTGAAAAGAATACTAATAATAGGTTTACTAGGCAACTTGAGGGAGCCCATGAATCTAAGACTTTGGTCCAACATTACCATGATGATGTAATTAAGTTTTATTTGAAAATAATATTTATTGATACAATTTATATGATGATAACTTGTTTTATTTTTTTAAGGCTAATCCTAAGACGGGAGAGCTTCCCGAGTGTAGTCGACACCTTTGAGAAATTGTTTCGCAATGGAGGACAATGGAAGAATGATTGGGCTGCACAAAAATATGTAAGTATCTTTGATTTTGAGTTTTGATGGATTGAATTAATTGGAGTCTGGAGCCTGATTTTATATTACTTTGATTTTAATGGGAAATGTTCTCTTTGTCCTTTTTTTTTTAAATGGTAGCCTTTGCATCCTGTGTGTATATATTCAATGTACACCCCTTGCAAGTTTGCAAGCATTTTTAACATTCTTGTGGATGTCAACTGCTCTCATTTGTCAAATTAGTTTTGTGCATTACTATCCCTTTTATTAAATGTTTATATACTGTCACGCCCCGAGGAGTCGCTCGACCGATACGGATCGGCCAGTTTCCCCCACGCCCGGCGGACAATTCACAAACTCAAGACCAAAACACCAAACTAGCGTACAAAACCAAGGAAAACATGCATACCGGTATGACTAACAACAAAGTCAAAATATACAAGGGCCTCCACGGCACACAAAAGTACAACTAAATCGAATAAGAACACAGCGGAAGATAATAAAGCAAATACACAGTACCGACACCCAATACAGGAACTATAAATCAAGAAAACATCTCGACGCAAGGTGATGGGACTGGCAGCTGGACCCTCCTGGCGATCAACCTGAAATAAAAAACAAGGAGCTACGGGGTGAGTTCAAAGAACTCAGCTGATAACTCATATATATGCAAGATAGTCTAAGCTAGCAATAGAGATACAACTATCAAAATATCACAGGTACTATCCATACTAAATACAGCAAATCCGAGAAGTAGAACAAACATACCAGCGATGCAGGGTCATCAAGACCATGAAAAAGGGTCTCCTGAATGTGCATGTAAATCATGTGCAACAACCACATACAGCAATTGTAAAGAAATACGTATGCACATGGTGCGATGACATGGTCACCTCTGTCGCCGGTCAGACATCGTCACCTGTATACGGGAGGAAGCTGAGCGGGAAGCCAACCTCCGGCGTAGAGCTGTGACTCCATCCGTACTCGACCCAACCGGGAAGCCATCCCTACCCCGGGTAATAGAGCGATCGAGTAGACGGTATGCTACCGGGCGTAACACCCCTACCCCATGACCTACCCGGGTAGCCTTCTCTACCTCCGGTCATCATCCGTAGAACTGGGGGGATATCTCTATCTGAGTGTTACACCTACCCCATGTAATATGGGGGAGAAAAGTCTCTCTCATCTCCTGGTATTAGGGCAACTCAAGGAGGGACCCCCTGCCTGCTACCACGCTCCGATCCACTAACCCATGAGTGCTTGAGCGGAGCAGCACAGGGCATCCTACCCATACTCCGTCAACCACTAACCCATGAGCGGCCGTATGGGAAGGTCAGTATGACTGTCGACCTAGCCTACCCAACAATGGGCCCCTGGTCGATAGTGATGCAAGGTGCACGATGATGCATGACGACAGTCACAACAGCATCTACTATCTAATCCACCTATATCAACATGATATGCAAGGATCACATACAATTATGCCACCATATCCTAAATCCTAGAGGGTATCAGTATCACATATCAGGTCTAATATAAATATCATAGTAACGGAAAACAGATACACGCAAATAATACCCTATCGCTAATCCTAGCATATCAAGCATATAAGGCTGTGACTATCTCGGAGATAAGTCAGAGTTACCCGCCTCAAGATGACGGAGTCTGTGCGCGTAAGAACCCCCCGTCCAAAAATACGATCCAAGCCATACGAAATCCAGTCAAGACCCTGCATGCAAATACATAACAAGTTAGCTTCCATCTCATACGAGAGTTAGCTAACACATAACCACCTACTTAATCAGGATTAATTAATTCTAACAATTAATCTTAATTAAATGATCTAATCTTACTACACATGCCATTAAGCAATTTATACATAAGTAAACCTCTGTACCCAAATAAGATTTATCTAAAGTTTACCTTGTACCTAACTTAGATCCCAAACCCTAGATCCAAGTTGATACAACCCTTTGCTTCTCTAGAACAGTAACCCAGACTCAGTACTCATCGAGCTCATACACATAGCATCACAGAACCACTGAGATTCCAAATGAATACACCCTCAGGATCCAAGCTAGTCCGACCCGTACAAGGGAAGCAATCTCACAGCATCACCGCTCACTAAGGGCACTCGGGAAACAACCCAAATCATTCAAGTGCAAGTTTAACCCATCTGATCAGAGGAGTTCTAAATCAAAACCAATACCAATCAACACCGAATCCGATCACGATCAAGATCCAGATCCCCAACTCAAGCTCACAATAGTAAGCAATTCAGAGAAACCACCAAGGCAACTAAATATCATCAACAACAGAACTACTCTAATCAACACATATTCGAAACATTCAATCATCCCAAGCCAAAATCAGAATCCGATCATGCTACTGATACCTACTAAAGATGTGGAGCTCACAGTGAGGATCCCTCAATCAGAACAAAGGAAATCAACACCTCAAATCGACAACACTCACAAGATCAATCCACAGAAAGGTAGCATTGGCTCAGCTAACACCAAAACCCAATTCAAAGCCGCATCCACCCTATGATCCTTACCTGAGTTGCTAGTCGCTCCCCTCGCGTCCCAAGCAGAACCGGGGACGAAAGCCCAGCAGTCAACTCCTTGTCAAAGCTTCATTCACAGAAGAACTCAGCCACCTAAACAGAACAACCAACACATGGCAAGGATATCAATCGAAATACTGGAAGCAACTAAATCCCTAGGATCATGATCACAAACAGAACAAGAACACAATCATACAATTAACCCACGCACTACATCATTCCAAGAACAGAGACCTAAAACTCAACCTAAATTACTCACGAAACCAATCCAGTAGATCTATGAATCCGAGGCAAGAAACGCAAATCCCAGCTTCAAGTTCAATACAAAACCCATGGATTGAAACCTAAATCCCAAATCCAAAGCCAAAACAATCCACACGCTTAAACACAACATCACAGAATCGAACATTTAAATCCAAGAATTGGACAAATCCATTTGCATCAATCAAAACTCACCAGTTGCTATCACACACACGCACGCGAGAACCCTGATCCGATTTGATCACTCCTTTACTGATCGGCTCTACCTCCGGCTTCCCCTCATGTCCAAATTTAGGGCAAGCGCCGGCTTCTCCTCTGGATCGACCCACAAGAACCACAGATCATCGTTAGATCGTGGCGAAGACCGACGAAGATCCGAGACTGATAGATAGAACGAAGCTTACCGCGGTGAGAAGCGCTGGCTGTGACCTCCAGCCCCAACTCCGACCAATCCTCGAGATGCCATCGAAAGAAGGAAGAGGAAAAAATGTTCCAAGAAGGAGGTGAAGACGTGGAGATCGTCGACCGTGTGTCGACCCTCCTTCCGGCCGCTCCAGTGCAGGTGTGAACGCAAGGGAGACGAAGCCAACTTCTGCTCCCTCGCGGCGCGTGGAAGAACCGGTAGCAAGCTGATTAGGGCTGAGAAAGAAAACAAGGGATTTATTTAAGTGATGGCGCTTTTGCATAAAAGCCCTTCACTTCCATTTAAATCAACCTAAGCCATTAATT